>JAWQFJ010000893.1:0-15000 GCA_034096865.1 Theodoxus fluviatilis | reverse complement strand
ACCCCATGTACACACACTGCAAGACAGCACTGCCACTGTAGAACTGCTGTAGCATGCATGGGGGAAGACAACTTGTAGCACCCCATGTACACACACTGCAAGACAGCACTGCCACTGTAGAACTGCTGTAGCATGCATGGGGGAAGACAACTTGTAGCACCCCATGTACACACACTGCAAGACAGCACTGCCACTGTAGAACTGCTGTAGCATGCATGGGGGAAGACAACTTGTAGCACCCCATGTACACACACTGCAAGACAGCACTGCCACTGTAGAACTGCTGTAGCATGCATGGGGGAAGACAACTTGTAGCACCCCATGTACACACACTGCAAGACAGTACTGCCACTGTAGCACCCCATGTACACACACTGCAAGACAGCACTGCCACTGTAGAACTGCTGTAGCATGCATGGGGGAAGACAACTTGTAGCACCCCATGTACACACACTGCAAGACAGTACTGCCACTGTAGCACCCCATGTACACACACTGCAAGACAGTACTGCCACTGTAGCACCCCATGTACACACACTGCAAGACAGCACTGCCACTGTAGAACTGCTGTAGCATGCATGGGGGAAGACAACTTGTAGCACCCCATGTACACACACTGCAAGACAGTACTGCCACTGTAGCACCCCATGCACACACACTGCAAGACAGTACTGCCACTGTAGAACTGCTGTAGCATGCATGGGGGAAGACAACTTGTAGCACCCCATGTACACACACTGCAAGACAGCACTGCCACTGTAGCACCCCATGTACACACACTGCAAGACAGTACTGCCACTGTAGAACTGCTGTAGCATGCATGGGGGAAGACAACTTGTAGCACCCCATGTACACACACTGCAAGACAGTACTGCCACTGTAGCACCCCATGTACACACACTGCAAGACAGTACTGCCACTGTAGCACCCCATGTACACACACTGCAAGACAGTACTGCCACTGTAGAACTGCTGTAGCATGCATGGGGGAAGACAACTTGTAGCACCCCATGTACACACACTGCAAGACAGTACTGCCACTGTAGAACTGCTGTAGCATGCATGGGGGAAGACAACTTGTAGCACCCCATGTACACACACTGCAAGACAGTACTGCCACTGTAGAACTGCTGTAGCATGCATGGGGGAAGACAACTTGTAGCACCCCATGTACACACACTGCAAGACAGTACTGCCACTGTAGAACTGCTGTAGCATGCATGGGGGAAGACAACTTGTAGCACCCCATGTACACACACTGCAAGACAGTACTGCCACTGTAGCACCCCATGTACACACACTGCAAGACAGTACTGCCACTGTAGAACTGCTGTAGCATGCATGGGGGAAGACAACTTGTAGCACCCCATGTACACACACTGCAAGACAGTACTGCCACTGTAGAACTGCTGTAGCATGCATGGGGGAAGACAACTTGTAGCACCCCATGTACACACACTGCAAGACAGCACTGCCACTGTAGAACTGCTGTAGCATGCATGGGGGAAGACAACTTGTAGCACCCCATGTACACACACTGCAAGACAGTACTGCCACTGTAGAACTGCTGTAGCATGCATGGGGGAAGACAACTTGTAGCACCCCATGTACACACACTGCAAGACAGTACTGCCACTGTAGAACTGCTGTAGCATGCATGGGGGAAGACAACTTGTAGCACCCCATGTACACACACTGCAAGACAGTACTGCCACTGTAGCACCCCATGTACACACGCTGCAAGACAGTACTGCCACTGTAGCACCCCATGTACACACGCTGCAAGACAGTACTGCCACTGTAGCACCCCATGTACACACACTGCAAGACAGTACTGCCACTGTAGCACCCCATGTACACACACTGCAAGACAGTACTGCCACTGTAGAACTGCTGTAGCATGCATGGGGGAAGACAACTTGTAGCACCCCATGTACACACACTGCAAGACAGTACTGCCACTGTAGCACCCCATGTACACACACTGCAAGACAGCACTGCCACTGTAGAACTGCTGTAGCATGCATGGGGGAAGACAACTTGTAGCACCCCATGTACACACACTGCAAGACAGTACTGCCACTGTAGCACCCCATGTACACACACTGCAAGACAGCACTGCCACTGTAGAACTGCTGTAGCATGCATGGGGGAAGACAACTTGTAGCACCCCATGTACACACACTGCAAGACAGTACTGCCACTGTAGCACCCCATGTACACACACTGCAAGACAGCACTGCCACTGTAGAACTGCTGTAGCATGCATGGGGGAAGACAACTTGTAGCACCCCATGTACACACACTGCAAGACAGTACTGCCACTGTAGCACCCCATGTACACACACTGCAAGACAGCACTGCCACTGTAGAACTGCTGTAGCATGCATGGGGGAAGACAACTTGTAGCACCCCATGTACACACACTGCAAGACAGTACTGCCACTGTAGCACCCCATGTACACACACTGCAAGACAGCACTGCCACTGTAGAACTGCTGTAGCATGCATGGGGGAAGACAAATTGTAGCACCCCATGTACACACACTGCAAGACAGTACTGCCACTGTAGCACCCCATGTACATACGCTGCAAGACAGCACTGCCACTGTAGAACTGCTGTAGCATGCATGGGGGAAGACAACTTGTAGCACCCCATGTACACACACTGCAAGACAGTACTGCCACTGTAGCACCCCATGTACACACGCTGCAAGACAGTACTGCCACTGTAGCACCCCATGCACACACACTGCAAGACAGTACTGCCACTGTAGCACCCCATGTACACACACTGCAAGACAGTACTGCCACTGTAGCACCCCATGTACACACACTGCAAGACAGTACTGCCACTGTAGCACCCCATGTACACACGCTGCAAGACAGTACTGCCACTGTAGCACCCCATGTACACACGCTGCAAGACAGTACTGCCACTGTAGCACCCCATGCACACACACTGCAAGACAGTACTGCCACTGTAGCACCCCATGCACACACACTGCAAGACAGTACTGCCACTGTAGAACTGCTGTAGCATGCATGGGGGAAGACAAATTGTAGCACCCCATGTACACACACTGCAAGACAGTACTGCCACTGTAGCACCCCATGTACACACACTGCAAGACAGTACTGCCACTGTAGAACTGCTGTAGCATGCATGGGGGAAGACAACTTGTAGCACCCCATGTACACACACTGCAAGACAGCACTGCCACTGTAGAACTGCTGTAGCATGCATGGGGGAAGACAACTTGTAGCACCCCATGTACACACACTGCAAGACAGTACTGCCACTGTAGCACCCCATGTACACACACTGCAAGACAGTACTGCCACTGTAGAACTGCTGTAGCATGCATGGGGGAAGACAACTTGTAGCACCCCATGTACACACACTGCAAGACAGCACTGCCACTGTAGCACCCCATGTACACACACTGCAAGACAGTACTGCCACTGTAGAACTGCTGTAGCATGCATGGGGGAAGACAACTTGTAGCACCCCATGTACACACACTGCAAGACAGCACTGCCACTGTAGCACCCCATGTACACACACTGCAAGACAGCACTGCCACTGTAGCACCCCATGTACACACACTGCAAGACAGCACTGCCACTGTAGAACTGCTGTAGCATGCATGGGGGAAGACAACTTGTAGCACCCCATGTACACACACTGCAAGACAGTACTGCCACTGTAGAACTGCTGTAGCATGCATGGGGGAAGACAACTTGTAGCACCCCATGTACACACACTGCAAGACAGTACTGCCACTGTAGCACCCCATGTACACACACTGCAAGACAGTACTGCCACTGTAGAACTGCTGTAGCATGCATGGGGGAAGACAAATTGTAGCACCCCATGTACACACACTGCAAGACAGTACTGCCACTGTAGCACCCCATGTACACACACTGCAAGACAGTACTGCCACTGTAGCACCCCATGTACACACACTGCAAGACAGTACTGCCACTGTAGAACTGCTGTAGCATGCATGGGGGAAGACAACTTGTAGCACCCCATGTACACACACTGCAAGACAGCACTGCCACTGTAGAACTGCTGTAGCATGCATGGGGGAAGACAAATTGTAGCACCCCATGTACACACACTGCAAGACAGCACTGCCACTGTAGCACCCCATGTACACACACTGCAAGACAGTACTGCCACTGTAGAACTGCTGTAGCATGCATGGGGGAAGACAAATTGTAGCACCCCATGTACACACACTGCAAGACAGTACTGCCACTGTAGCACCCCATGTACACACACTGCAAGACAGTACTGCCACTGTAGAACTGCTGTAGCATGCATGGGGGAAGACAAATTGTAGCACCCCATGTACACACACTGCAAGACAGTACTGCCACTGTAGCACCCCATGTACACACACTGCAAGACAGCACTGCCACTGTAGAACTGCTGTAGCATGCATGGGGAAGACAAACTGTAGCACCCCATGTACACACACTGCAAGACAGTACTGCCACTGTAGCACCCCATGTACACACACTGCAAGACAGCACTGCCACTGTAGAACTGCTGTAGCATGCATGGGGGAAGACAAATTGTAGCACCCCATGTACACACACTGCAAGACAGTACTGCCACTGTAGCACCCCATGTACACACACTGCAAGACAGTACTGCCACTGTAGCACCCCATGTACACACGCTGCAAGACAGCACTGCCACTGTAGAACTGCTGTAGCATGCATGGGGGAAGACAAATTGTAGCACCCCATGTACACACACTGCAAGACAGTACTGCCACTGTAGCACCCCATGTACACACACTGCAAGACAGCACTGCCACTGTAGAACTGCTGTAGCATGCATGGGGGAAGACAACTTGTAGCACCCCATGTACACACACTGCAAGACAGCACTGCCACTGTAGCACCCCATGTACACACACTGCAAGACAGCACTGCCACTGTAGAACTGCTGTAGCATGCATGGGGGAAGACAACTTGTAGCACCCCATGTACACACACTGCAAGACAGCACTGCCACTGTAGAACTGCTGTAGCATGCATGGGGGAAGACAACTTGTAGCACCCCATGTACACACACTGCAAGACAGTACTGCCACTGTAGCACCCCATGTACACACACTGCAAGACAGCACTGCCACTGTAGAACTGCTGTAGCATGCATGGGGGAAGACAACTTGTAGCACCCCATGTACACACACTGCAAGACAGTACTGCCACTGTAGCACCCCATGTACACACACTGCAAGACAGTACTGCCACTGTAGCACCCCATGTACACACACTGCAAGACAGCACTGCCACTGTAGAACTGCTGTAGCATGCATGGGGGAAGACAACTTGTAGCACCCCATGTACACACACTGCAAGACAGTACTGCCACTGTAGCACCCCATGTACACACACTGCAAGACAGCACTGCCACTGTAGAACTGCTGTAGCATGCATGGGGGAAGACAACTTGTAGCACCCCATGTACACACACTGCAAGACAGTACTGCCACTGTAGCACCCCATGTACACACACTGCAAGACAGCACTGCCACTGTAGAACTGCTGTAGCATGCATGGGGGAAGACAAATTGTAGCACCCCATGTACACACACTGCAAGACAGCACTGCCACTGTAGCACCCCATGTACACACACTGCAAGACAGCACTGCCACTGTAGCACCCCATGTACACACACTGCAAGACAGCACTGCCACTGTAGAACTGCTGTAGCATGCATGGACGAGCTAGAACTGTGACAAAACTGCAAAAACTCATTTAGCTGCACCATGCCTACATATTGATTGTTTCAGGTAGAGATACCATGAGCAGCAAGAGTACGATAATTGGAAATCGTGAATAGAAAGAGGCAATGCGAACAGGATAAAAACCAACAAAATAAACAGCAGCAGCAGCAGCAATAACGAGCAGCAACGATTGTGATAAGAAAAAAATGAAATCGGAATGCAACACCAAGAAGATAACAGTAGCACCCGCAGGGTCAAGTGAGAGATGTTAACATTTTGCACTGTGGGCATATGGGCACTACCACAAACAGGCAATGCGATTGATTGCTTTAGCTGTAAGTTTTACAGGACTAGAGGTGAAGAATATACTTGGGGGAATAACCAGGCAGGCCAAGTTTGTAGGCAGTGCAGAAAGTGCATGGGGACTGGTATCTTGGAAGCAAAGGCTCACCTTGACATCTTCGAAGAGCTGGGGCAGGTTGTGGGTATCCGTGCTCATGGCCAGGTGGTACAGGAAGTCGGGGCTGACGGAAGGCAGGTTTGGGTTGGGCAAGTCCATGGACTCGATGGATGCGGACCTGCAACGTCAGACTATAGTCAACATCGAAGTCGCCACTTGCACATTACTTGACCTACTTCTAGCAGTTGCATAAACAACAACAACAACAAACTCGTACTTGGAATGACTGCACTTGCACATCTATTGTTCAACCATTTCTCCGGCGTATACATGAATATTCAACTGGGTCGTAGCCAGATTACAAACACAACAAATACATCTTGTCTGTGCTGTTCTCATCACCTGGCCAGATTGATGCTCACTAACGTAACAGGTCTATAGTTCCATTAGTGAGAAGCAAAACTACATGTATGTCTACGGATTGCCAACCTTTTCTTGTCTTGATACGAGCCGTAAGCCATTGATCTTGGTCGGTAGACAGAAGAGGGACATTCGTCCTAAAACTCAGCAATGAACTGATATAAAACTACTTGCATAGACCAACAAACGCCAGACAAATCCTAAAATCGTTCTGAAAAGTGACTGGCAAAGAGCCTCGGTGAATGCTTACTCTGCCCCAATGAGAAGCGTTCAGTAAGACTTTGAGAGCGTAGAAATTATCTTTTCTGCGTTCTCCCGAGAAATAATGCTAGAAATTCAGCAAGAAAGACGCATTGTTCTTAATATATTCGTCTTGTTTGAAAATGGATGCAATTTCGCCACTCATCAATCAACAAACATCGACGCAAAAGAAATTCAGAACGAGATCAAACAAGAGGAAACCTTGACGGAACAAAGGAAGATAACACAGTAAAATTCGACAGCAGAAACAACAAGAGTTGGGATGATACAATGAGAAAAATTCGGACGAGAATTCAAAAGCAGGCTATTACACGAGAGAGATTAGTACGTGGTACTCAAAACTCATCACGCTATGTACAACACACAGAGGTACATAAGAGTGCAATGCACACAAAAACTCATCACGCTATGTACAACACACAGAGGTACATAAGAGTGCAATGCACTCAAAACTCATCACGCTATGTACAACACACAGAGGTACATAAGAGTGCAATGCACACAAAAACTCATCACGCTATGTACAACACACAGAGGTACATAAGAGTGCAATGCACACAAAAACTCATCACGCTATGTACAACACAGAGAGGTACATAAGAGAGCAATGCACTCAAAACTCATCACGCTATGCACAACACAGAGATGTACATAAGAGTGCAATGCACACAAAATTCATCACGCTATGTACAACACAGAGATGTACATAAGAGTGCAATGCACTCAAAATTCATCACGCTATGTACAACACAGAGATGTACATAAGAGAGCAATGCACACAAAAACTCATCACGCTATGTACAACACAGAGAGGTACATAAGAGTGCAATGCGCACAAAAATCATCACGCTATGTACAACACAGAGAGGTACATAAGAGTGCAATGCGCACAAAAATCATCACGCTATGTACAACACACAGAGGTACATAAGAGTGCAATGCACACAAAAACTCATCACGCTATGTACAACACAGAGAGGTACATAAGAGTGCAATGCACACAAAACTCATCACGCTATGTACAGCACAGAGAGGTACATAAGAGTGCAATGCACACAAAACTCATCACGCTATGTACAACACAGAGATGTACATAAGAGTGCAATGCACACAAAAAATCATCACGCTATGTACAACACAGAGAGGTACATAAGAGTGCAATGCACACAAAAATCATCACGCTATGAACAACACAGAGAGGTACATAAGAGTGCAATGCACACAAAAACTCATCACGCTATGTACAACACAGAGAGGTACATAAGAGTGCAATGCACACAAAAAATCATCACGCTATGTACAGCACAGAGAGGTACATAAGAGTGCAATGCACACAAAAACTCATCACGCTATGTACAACACAGAGAGGTACATAAGAGTGCAATGCACACAAAAACTCATCACGCTATGTACAACACAGAGAGGTACATAAAAGTGCAATGCACACAAAACTCATCACGCTATGTACAACACAGAGAGGTACATAAGAGAGCAATGCACACAAAAAAGTTGGGCCTACCGTAACCCGACCGGCCTTATGTTTTCCTAACAACTCTGAACTTTTCTTTTTCGATTGTGAAATATAAAAAACCACAGAAAAGAAAGGAATGAAATGAAAGGTGAACAATAAATTGCGTGCTGTCCCATCTTCGCAGTGGGCAATATTCAAGTTTTAAAAAAGCGTTTTCAGCGAAAGATAAAATTTGATTTATGTTCAAATGCATGTACTGTATAAAGACAGTTCTTAAAACACACACGCGCGCACGCATGCACACACAAATACACACACAAATACACACACAAATACACACACAAATACACACTCAAATACACACACAAATACACACACAAATACACACACAAACGTGCTAAATTTGGCCTCCTAAAAGCAGAAAAGGGTCAGGCCGACCTACCGACCGTATTTATTTACCATGTTACCTTAACCACAACGGCGTGTTTTATTTTTTTGCCTCATAGAAAGCAACAACAATGTGAAAGACCGAGATATCTGGGGTTAAATTCACATAATATAGCTATGGCATGAACATGCTTGGTATTTTAAAGACGCACACACACACATCCCCACCCCACCCCACCAACCCCCTCCCTTTTATCCTTATTTGCGCACAGTCTGACCCAGTCCACCTCTCACCAACACCTCCGCCCCATGCAAAACAACTGAGTGCAAAAGTGCATTGACCGAGGTCCCCTTTCCAACGCCCTCCTCCACACAGTCACACATTGCAGGGGTTGCTAAGGTCACTCCAAGCATCCTGAGAAGGCCGCGCACAGTTTGTCTGCCCTGTCGCGTCAGGCATCGCTGCGGAAAGCTGTCACGGGCGAACGTTGGGAGAAAACCAGGCCATTTTCCCGTGTCATCGACCTCGTCCGGAAATGACGGGCAAATCGCGTGCCTCATAACTCAGTGCTTCATAGACGTTATTCACGCAGCGGCCATTTTGAAATCGAAAACGAGGCTAACTGGGCAAACATTGGCGCCAGCACTAGTACATGAAGTGGAAATCTCCTTCATGTGCCTCCATTCTCGCATGGAAATGTGGAAATATGGGCAAGTGGTGTTGGTACCCACATTTAAAAAGATAGTCAGAGGCTGTGGAGCGAGTCCAGCGCAGGGCTACCAAGTTGTTGAGTGAATGTCGGGAGATGTCTTACAACGAGTGCTTAGAGTATTTGAATCTGCACTCACTAAAAGGAAGAAGGATTCGTGGTGACCTAATAGAGACTTATTAATCATACAATAATCTCGTAGACGTGGAGTGGAGCGACTTCTTTAAGTCACCAAGTTGTACCAGTACGAGAAATGCAGACGGAAAAGTGTTTGTTCAACGAAGTAATACTAACCTAAGAAAGTATTGTTTCAGTATTCGTGTAGCTAACCTGTGGAACAACCTTCCGTTTCAGCTCAAGACTGCACCTACTACTAACGTTTTCAAAAACCAACTGGACAAGGATCCTACATTCATATCGTTATCTAGAAGCTATGATGAGTGACATTGTCGCAATAGGAAAATTGCGCTAAGACTTTATATAACGCAACACATTACGATGGGACGTTCAAAAGGCTTGACGGACTACATCTAGCCTCTCAACTACTACTACTACTACTACTACTACTACTACTACTACTACTACTACTACTACTACTACTACTACTACTACTACATACCCAGTAGAAAGAAAGGGAAAGGATACGAAATGTTCATCGAAGGATTTGTGCATGGCATCGAAGGTAAAACAGGTTACCCTTCTCTCTTGTAGATCTAGATCTGTAGTGTTGATCATTATGACTGGTGTTTGTTAAAATAAGGTCAGTAAGCCTATATGTTAATTTTATTACGCTAATATAACCATGGGCTGTCTTTGCAGATAGTTTGTTATATCTGATCATATACTTAATTTTGAGTCAAAACTGCGAGATAAGCGACTACTGCCAGCTGGGCTTGCATTGTCCGGTGTGATCAAGACTGTATACATGGCTCTATACCATTGGCTGATTTATATTTTTGGACCAATCACAATAGGTTTCTCATGAGTAGAGGTTGTTACTATGTTAGGTCGTGCGAAGTGATGGAATGCTCTTGCTTCCTGGTGTAAACATTGCAGTTTCCCAGCTATAAACAAGAAACACAACAACAACATGAATATTTAGCAGAAAACGTGTTATTTCAAAACTCATTTTGTGGCTATATTTCACCTATGCAAACCATACGAAGCTACAAACGATTGCTTTTAAAAGACCTAGATCTAAGCTCTTGGTACCTCAAATTTTTTGCCAGGATCACACCGAATCTTCCATATCCATTGTTTCCTCTGCTTCTTGTCTGTGGGGAAATGGAAAGAGGACACTCTGGAGTTCTCGTCATATCGATCATCGTTCTCGCAATGAGGAACACATCAGTGTCTACATGATGATGAAGCCTTCTGTTTCACCATGCTGGCTTCCATCTTTGCCCAGTTAGCCTCGATTTGAAAACCGCAAGTATCTCGCGTGAATAATGTCTATTGAACAGCGCGCATTTGTCTTTGTCTAGCCACGGTGCTGCTCGTCCTGGGTGACTTTTTGTCTTTGTCTTGCCACGGTGCTGCTCGTCCTGAATGACTTTTTGTCTTTGTCTAGCCACGGTGCTGCTCGTCCTGGATGACTATGTCTAGGCACGGTGCTGCTCGTCCTGGGTGACTTTTTGTCTTTGTCTAGCCACGGTGCTGCTCGTCCTGGGTGACTTTCTGTCTTTGTCTAGTCACGGTGCTGCTCGTTTTGGGTGACTTTTTGTCTTTGTCTAGCCACCGTGCTGCTCGTCCTGGGTGACTCTTTGTCTTTGTCTAGCCACCATGCTGCTCGTCCTGGGTGACTTTTTGTCTTTGTCTTGCCACGGTGCCGCTCGTCCTGGGTGACTTTTTGTCTTTGTCTAGTCACGGTGCCGCTCGTCCTGGGTGACTTTTTGTCTTTGTCTTGCCACGGTGCTGCTCGTCCTGGGTGACTTTTTGTGTTTGTCTAGTCACGTTGCTGCTCGTCCTGGATGACTTTTTGTCTTTGTCTAGCCACGGTGCTGCTCGTCCTGGGTGACTTTTTGTCTTTGTCTAGCCACGGTGCTGCTCGTCCTGGGTGACTATGTCTAGCCACGGTGCTGCTCGTCCTGGGTGACTTTTTGTCTTTGTCTAGCCACGGTGCTGCTCGTCCTGGGTGACTCTTTGTCTTTGTCTAGCCACGGTGCTGCTCGTCCTGGGTGACTATGTCTAGCCACGGTGCTGCTCGTCCTGGGTGACTTTTTGTGTTTGTCTAGCCACGGTGCTGCTCGTTTTGGGTGACTCTTTGTCTTTGTCTAGCCACGGTGCTGCTCGTCCTGGGTGACTTTTTGTCTTTGTCTAGCCATGGTGCTGCTCGTCCTGGGTGACTTTTTGTCTTTGTCTAGCCACGGTGCTGCTCGTCCTGGGTGACTATGTCTAGCCACGGTGCTGCTCGTCCTGGCTGACTTTTTGTGTTTGTCTAGCCACGGTGCTGCTCGTCCTGGGTGACTTTTTGTCTTTGTCTAGCCACCGTGCTGCTCGTCCTGAGTGACTTTTTGTCTTTGTCTAGCCACGGTGCTGCTCGTCCTGGCTGACTTTTTGTGTTTGTCTAGCCACGGTGGTGCTCGTCCTGGGTGACTATGTCTAGCCACGGTGCTGCTCGTCCTGGGTGACTTTGTCTTTGTCTAGCCACGGTGCTGCTCGTCCTGAATGAATTTTTGTCTTTGTCCAGCCACGGTGCTGCTCGTCCTGGGTGACTTTTTGTGTTTGTCTAGCCACGGTGCTGCTCGTCCTGAATGACTTTTTGTCTTTGTCTAGCCACGGTGGTGCTCGTCCTGGGTGACTTTCTCTAGCCACGGTGCTGCTCGTCCTGGGTGACTTTGTCTAGCCACGGTGGTGCTCGTCCTGGGTGACTTTGTCTAGCCACGGTGCTGCTCGTCCTGGGGGACTTTTTGTCTTTGTCTAGAAACGGTGCTGCTCGTCCTGGGTGACTTTTTGTGTTTGTCTAGCCACGGTGCTGCTCGTCCTGGGTGACTTTTTGTGTTTGTCTAGAAACGGTGCTGCTCGTCCTGGGTGACTTTTTGGGTTTGTCTAGTCACGGTGCTGCTCGTTTTGGGTGACTTTTTGTCTTTGTCTAGTCACCGTGCTGCTCGTCCTGGGTGACTTTTTGTCTTTGTCTAGCCACGGTGCTGCTCGTCCTGGGTGACTCTTTGTCTTTGTCTAGTCACCATGCTGCTCGTCCTGGGTGACTTTTTGTCTTTGTCTTACCACGGTGCCGCTCGTCCTGGGTGACTTTTTGTCTTTGTCTAGTCACGGTGCCGCTCGTCCTGGGTGACTTTTTGTGTTTGTCTAGCCACGGTGCTGCTCGTCCTGGGTGACTTTGTCTAGAAACGGTGCTGCTCGTCCTGAATGACTCTTTGTCTTTGTCTAGAAACGGTGCCGCTCGTCCTGGGTGACTTTTTGTGTTTGTCTAGCCACGGTGCTGCTCGTCCTGGGTGACTTTGTCTAGAAACGGTGCTGCTCGTCCTGAATGACTCTTTGTCTTTGTCTAGAAACGGTGCTGCTCGTCCTGGGTGACTTTGTCTAGCCACGGTGCTGCTCGTCCTGGGTGACTTTGTCTAGCCACGGTGCCGCTCGTCCTGGGTGACTTTTTGTCTTTGTCTAGCCACGGTGCTGCTCGTCATGGATGACTATGTCTAGCCACGGTGCTTCTCGTCCTGGGTGACTATTTGTCTTTGTCTAGAAACGGTGCTGCTCGTCCTGGGTGACTTTTTCTTTGTCTAGCCACGGAGCTGCTCGTCCTGGGTGACTTTTTGTCTTTGTCTAGCCACGGTGCTGCTCGTCCTGGGTGACTATGTCTAGCAGCCACGGTGCTGCTTGTCCTGGGTGACTATTTGTCTTTGTCTAGAAACGGTGCTGCTCGTCCTGGGTGACTTTTTGTCTTTCTCTAGCCACGGTGCTGCTCGTCCTGGATGACTATGTCTAGGCACGGTGCTGCTCGTCCTGGGTGACTATTTGTCTTTTTCTAGAAACGGTGCTGCTCGGCCTGGGTGACTTTTTTTTGTCTAGCCACGGAGCTGCTCGTCCTGGGTAACTTTTTGTCTTTGTCTAGCCACGGTGCCGCTCGTCCTGGGTGACTATACCTAGCCACGGTGCTGCTCGTTTTGGGTGACTTTGTCTTTGTCTAGCCACGGTGCTGCTCGTCCTGGATGACTATGTCTAGCCGCGGTGCTGCTCGTCCTGGGGGACTTTTTGTCTTTGTCTAGCCACGGTGCTGCTCGTCCTGGGTGACTTTTTGTGTTTGTCTAGCCACGGTGCTGCTCGTCCTGGGTGACTATGCTCATCAGTCCTCAAAGCAGGTTGCGATATTGACGGTGAAGAGGCATCTTGATAAGTGATGTTTACTAACGCCATGGAAAAACGAGACATAAATCGTCTGAGTTTGCACTGAGTACGGGAGTGGTAGAAACATAGCGCTTTCAGCGGAATGATATACGGTCAAGCGGACTGTTCTTATCGCGCGAAAATCTCCGTAGAAAATACCTAGGCGACATGAGAAACCAAAGCAATAATTGCACTTTGACTAACAGATCTCTGTGCGATAAAAGGGAGACATCGAGAGCTTCGTTTTCGTTTCTTTCTTTATCCCGCATGTGATCTTTGACGTATGACTCATAGGAAAACGAAAAGAAACGAGCAAGGGCTGCTATGTCGATATCGGAGCGCCAAGGCACCGCGTTTTATTTGACGGAAGGGAGGTAAAAAATGCATAAAAATTAGTGATATAGCCAAATTATGTTACACTAAAGAAATTCCCCCACCTCCCATCCTGCGGGATAAGTAGACTGAAAGATAAGGCATGCTCTGTCATATTCTATCAATACTGAACTGTGAATAGAGTAACGCCACAGCTGTTTCATTTCTGTTGTTGAGTGCCCTGAACCGTGTTGATTACATTTCAGATCAAACTGATGCAGTGGTTGTCCTTGAGCTGACAAAGAAGATAGAACCTAATTGATCAAACATAGATCGATAATCATGCACTAAGAAATCAGTGCAACGCCGATTTCAACAAGAAAGATCCTACGCATTTTGAAGCGGAACCTACTTTCAATGACCATGCTCGACAAAAGGCGTCGAAGCCTTCAAAACAGTGGCCTCAGTAGGGGAGAGCGGGGATGGTTGTAACATTTTTTACATTACGACTCATCACGCATTACATGCTTAGCATTTAAGCAACTTTATTCACTCAAGCACAACTAAAACCATTCGTTTTAACGTTGAAACTGAAACAATTGTTCAAATCTGCACCGTTTGTCTCCAAGGTGAACAAAACTTACGTAACCCTACTCGTTACAATTGCCCCACATGTGGGGTAAGTTGTAACAAGCC
Organism: Theodoxus fluviatilis; assembly: GCA_034096865.1. NCBI lineage: Eukaryota > Metazoa > Mollusca > Gastropoda > Cycloneritida > Neritidae > Theodoxus > Theodoxus fluviatilis. The sequence continues at coordinate 245 of JAWQFJ010000893.1, read as the reverse complement.
GTGGGGCTGGTTTTAACACAATGATATTAGACATTAAAAAAAGACTTAATGGTATTCGACGGCATGTACTCTACATACCCCAGCACCTACATAGCCCATCTTCTACATACTCGACCCCTACCTAGCCCATCCCCTACCTAGCTCATCCCCTACCAAGCCCATCCCCTACCTAGCCCATCCTCTACTTAGCCCATCCCCTACATAGCCCATTCCCTACCTAGCCCATCCCCTACATAGCCCATCCC
>JAWQFJ010000892.1:42492-61728 GCA_034096865.1 Theodoxus fluviatilis | reverse complement strand
CGGTAAAGGTAGATGCAAAGTGAACGTCTCATTCGGCGGAAATGGGTTAACATATTTAGATTTGCTGATGTACTGAAGGTGAGCTTGTCTCAATAGGATTGCAAAGATATTGATTTGTTGAAGTAGTTTAACATTTCAGACATTTGCCTCTTAATGATTGCAGTATCATATTTAGTTGCTGATGTTTCAGTAAGGGTCAGTGTCTCCTGACATCCTCAGACCTACAAAAGGAAAGGCTTGGTTGGCATTTAGCTTGGAAAGTAGTTGACATTTCATTGACATGTGATATATTGATTGCTTAAAGTTGCTCTGCCGTTTTGGCTCAGACATGCTGATTAAGGAAAGTCATTAACCCTTGGAGTGCCACAGTACCCAAATTTGACTGTGACATGTGTGTGTGTGTGTGTGTGTGTGTGTGTGTGTGTGTGTGTGTGTGTGTGTGTGTGTGTGTGTGTGTTGTGTGCGTGTTTGTGTGTGTTGCCTCAGTCCAAATTTTCACCCACTTGACAGTACCTTCATTAATCTCAATCTCTGTTGGTCCTATCAATCAGTGAGAGCACAGCACACATCAGAGCTTGTCTGCCATCAATGCCAGTGCTCTTAGAGTTAGAGTGTGCTTTTTTGTGTTTGTTATCACAGCACTCTGAGTGTATTCTTTCAGATAGATTGTTTTTAAAAGTCTGTATTCTTTATTTTCTGCAACTTGTATGGTGTGTGTGTGGCTGTGTGAGTGTGTATGGGTTTGTTAGTATGTGTGTGTGTCTCTTGTTTTTCATGCTCACTGCTCTCATGGTAGGCCTACTTGTTGTAACATTTCATTTTTTTCCACTTCAGGAGCACCACGAGGAGGACTTTTTCCTGTACATTGCCTACAGTGACGAGAGTGTGTATGGAGCCTAAAATCTCATTGTCAGCCAAGTGGGACAGTCCATAGAGTTGAGGCACTCTAGTTCTTGCTGTGGAAGTTGCAGTCAAGAGGAGAAAATGTTCTCTTCCACACACCAGCCCTTCACTGTACTTTAGAGGCTTTGGAGCAGCCTGACTCGGCTGCAAGATGCCAAGGTGTTTTGAAGACATTTTTTAAACTGTATCTTTAATCACTTTTAATGTTTCCTCTGTTCTTACTTTTGTTCCCCTCCAGTAAGCCTGTTCAAGGAAGATTCCCTTTCAGTGGTTGGCCAACACAGAATGTACCTTTCCAAGTAGTCTTCATGGTTTTTTTGGGGTATGCCTTTTGTACAAGTTGTTTTCCATCTTCAGCATTTTGCCTATGAAAGTAGGTGCATGATTGGTTGTACCAGCTGTTTAGAAAGCCGCCATCCTTGTTCGTAGATGTTGCTTTGGTGTTGTTCCATCATCAAATAGTTGGAAAGTCTCTCTTCCTGAGCTTGCACTCGTTCCTTGATGTAACACTCAGCACTGGTAGATTGTCCATTTTGGGGTCCCAAATAATGTGTATGATGCAACATTTTTTTCTTCCCAATAATGTTCACTCCCATGCTCGCAAGTGATGAATGCACTGTACTTTGTGTCTTGTTTCTCCATGGTTCTCTTGAAATATATTTCATTTCATGTGGTTGTCCCATCGGGCAATTCTGTGCTGTCTTGTGGAATACGGGGTGTAAAATATTTGTGAGAGAGTAGATGATGATGAATGACCATTTCATGTGCTGTGTAATCAATCAATAAAGATATGATCTTCCTTGTGCTGTTAGTCATCATTTCTTGGTGTCTGAGGTTTTTGGCACCATAGTCACAGAATGGCCTGGGTGCTAGATCTTCAAGGGGGTTTGCATCGCAGGCAAGCTGTGATACATGTGTGATTGGACCCACATCCTATGAACTGTGTGTAAAAAGTAGGTCTCAGTGACCAGATCGCCCCTGGCTGAGCTACTGGAGTAGGCCCCAAAAGCCCAGCAGCCAGGGGTACCAGATGATGCAGGGGCATAGAATCGCCCAATTGTTGTGCAGTTCTTATTCCTTGTGCAGCAATGGTGGAAGTAGAACTGCAACAGGCATTATTTGTCACTTCTGTTATCAACTGGAATTGCCAGAGATGAAAATTTTCAGGTTTTTGGGGGTCAGTTATCCGGACTTTTTAGAGGGTTCAGTTTTTTTTTAAGGAGACTGGCTTTCCGAGTATGGAAATGAAGGCCCCCAAAGGCAAGATCTTCACAGAGTGATCAACACAAGAGTGCTTGAGTCAAACCCTGCAGGAGCCAACCCAGCCATTATGTGGACCAAAATGGGGATCCGAAGAAAAGCTGGCGTCCCAACCATTTTGTTGCATGCCTTCCAAAGCGACCTGAAGCTAGATGTTCCCAGTCCACTAATCAGGCTGACAATGCTAGAGCTGAGAAGAGAAAAGCTGTTGACATTAGAGACTTCCTTTCCCCCCCTAAAAAAAAGCCAAGTTAGAAGAGAATCCATGGCTTCATGCCAAGTGCAGGCTTTCCACTAAAATTGCCAGTTCCTGTTCTTCTCCAGCAAGTCCATTAAAGTTGTCGGTGAAACAAGTAAGTGATAGTCCTGCCTCCTAGTTCTGTGCTTCGCCACTTCAATATTGCATAAAAGTTCAGGCTTTTTTTTGGTTACCCACTTTTCATCCCTGATTGCTGACGGGTACATTGTTCTGCCTGTGAACAGATATGTAGAGGACAGCTTGTCACCTATGGACAGAATCCCTATCTTGTGGTACAAGCAGTTTATCCCAGCTGTCCTGAAAAGTTTCATTAGTCCATTATTTTGATAGAACTTATTGCATAGGCCCAACACGAATTGTCTTGATACTTCACCAGTACTCTACTGCAGTGCCAAGGAAATCTTTCTTCCTTGATGATTAGTAGATGATGTAGACATCATTTGATGGGGTTGGACATGGATTTAACAAATGATTTTGCTGGGCATGTGTTGGCATGATCTTTTAGGGTGGTGTTAAGGCTTGCTTGGGTCACGGTGACCTGGCTCTGCCCTGATGCCCAGTGGCTGCCTGGGACTATCCCTCCCTGAGCTGCTGGAGCAGGCCTGGGAAGTCCAGTGGCCACATGTTTCAGCAGGGGAGGGATCATTAGGGCACTGCACTCTGCTGTGAAATTGTCAAATGCAGTCTTCAAAAGAGCTGCAAACTTGTCCGAACTTGACTTCATGATCTGTGATTTTCCTGGTAATGTCTACCCAAGCAGGCATGAAAGCCCTGTAAAACTTGAAACCATGACTGAAGTCATCTGTGCAGTTGAAAGTACATGTATTTAGTCTGAAGAGAACTGATTAAACTGGTTTCACTAAGAGTGATTTATTGTGAATTCATTAAACACTGCTTACTCCTAATACCGGGCTTTGACGAAGATGGAGAGAAATACAATTTTGTTATGTCACTGTAACTTTGTGGTGGAGTAGCTCAGAATCTAGTCGCTCATTACAAGTATGGTGAATCCTCCTATTCTTGGCTGTGAAAAAGATAAATGGATGCCTCAAAAAGAATGTTGTATTTCATACATCACATTCAAGTGTACTCTGGTGCTGAATACAAAGTGTATTTAGAACACATAGACCACAAAGGAGAGGACTCGTGCACACACACAAAGATAATGTTGGGGTCTTGTAACGGTGGTTTGACTATCTTATCCAACCAGCTTTGCAAGGCCACACCTGATAAGAATAGGTCATGTGAGTTTGGAGGCCCTTCCCGTCATTGAGTGGTTGAAAGTGGCAGTCACATAAACAGTCAATACCTATGCATGTGCACAACACAGACTGGACTGGAAGAGAAGATACTGAGTTATCAATCCAGCGTTAACAGAGCCACTTGGAGTCCCATAAGGTCTTGCTTAGCTTGTCATGAGAAAACCTTGAATTGCATGTAACATCCTTTTTGTTAAGCTACCACATTTCAAAAGTCTGCGACATGCTGCTGCTTATGGTCCTGATGTCACACATACCAGCACTTGGTTATTGCTCTGTCTCCCTGTGGGTTCGGGGTAAGAATTGACCCACCGGGTCTCCCTACGCTATTCGGATGAGGCGAATGACTAGGGACACGGTGACTTGATTTGCGTTTACTCTAAACTGCTCTAGTGGTTTTCGTGCTTAGTGGCCTTACATATCCTACAAAGGCTGATAGGCCGTAAAGCAACATGTGACCATCCATCCATCCATTCATCCATTGGTTATTGCTCAACGTACAGCAATTATTCTTGCTAAGTTTTGTGCGAACATTTTTATTCATTGGACACTTCCAGTGAACTGTCGTAAAGTTGTTATAACTGTGTGGTAAACCATGTTAACTTGATGGACAACAGATATAAGAAGAACCCGGTTTGATATGCAAGCTAAGGTGTATTTACCCTAGGGCTTATGTTTTCACTTTCTCCCACGGTATATCTAACTCGGGGAGAAAATCTAAGGGAGGCTACTCCTGACGACTTAACAAGTGAATGTTACGCTGTCGGCTAGAGTTATCTCGATCTCTCGAAACTGTCTCGATCGGTTAGTCACAAATGATATTTCCTGCGTGGGTTTTTTTTCTTCTTCTGCCCATTGAAGTTTTTTTTAAATAAATAAGATATTTCTCTCTCATTCTTTTGACATGGATGTGTCCCATATGCCCTGTGCAGTCAATGTACTGACTATACACCCGAAAATGTCCCAATGTTCAAAATCTGAGAACCACGCGGAATGAGCGCGCCCGAATAGTTTGACTAATAAAGAGGGGGGAAACGAATGAAGGGGACACACACACACACACACACACACACACACACACACACACACACACACACACACACACACACACACACACACACACACTCGGACACACTTTCTCACTTAATTCCTCTTCCACCCTCACCTAGCTGCTACTCTCCATCTCGTCCACGTCCCGATTCCGACCCGCTTTCCCAATTGCGTGCTCGATTGACACACCGACACGCTTCACTGCACTTAATGGACGCGAGACTACATTATTTTTTTTCAGCGTCTGTCAAGGACACAGCAAAAAGACTAATCCCAGGCACTTCATCTGAATACACCAATTAAGAGCATGAAGAATCAATCAAGATCCCTGCCCCACCCGTCCACCCCCACACACATGTTGCGAAGGAATGTGAAATGCCTGCGGATGTGAATGTAACGAAAAGTGCCTGCGGAAGGTTCGAGGGGCTTTCCCTCCTTTGTCTGTAAGTGTGTGTGTGTGTGTGTGTGTGTGTGTGTGTGTGTGTGTGTGTGTGTGTGTGTGTGTGTGTGTGTGTGTGTGTGTGTGTGTGTGTGTCAGAATGAGTCAGCGCCTCCTTTGTGTGTGAGAGGGGGTGGAGGCGATTTCTGCCTGGTCAGCGCGCAGAGGGTCAGGGGTCAGAATGAGTCAGCAGAATGCTGGGTGGGGGGCGGGAGACTGGAAACTCCCAATTGCTTCCCTACGCAGTAAGCATCTGACCACCGATTGGCCCTCGAGTATGCCGATGGGGCAGGGCTGGGGTCGCTGGACATACTCTCGAACCCAAAGCACGGCACTATATAAACGTATGTACACGATAAGAGGAGACTAGAGACTGGAGGAGAGACTAGTGAGGGGCAGCGTGTGCTTGGAAGGCTAGCTGTCGGTGCCGCATTGAGGCGCAGCCTGAGCAGCACCCAGTGACCACTGTGGGTGCACGAGTGATTGCTAGAAGCGCTGACCAGTCCGGAAATAAACATCCTGTAGACAACACACGCCTTGTAGCGTGGAAAATAGTAACCCGTGGAAAACAGTGACGGAAGTCATCGCAGAGTTATCTGCGAGGGACGTGCTTTATGCAATTTACCGCTCCTGCACCTGTTCTTCGCATGGAATATATTCCGACAAACGACGCATTAGTTGCTTTACGAGGTTTTGGTGCATTTGTGTAGTTTAACACATGATGTAGCGTTCAAAAAAGTTTTTCCCCGTGAAAAGCCGTCTCCCCTGCCGGAAATAATATGGGAGTCACCTCCCTGTAGTCTGTTTGTAGTCTGGTTTTATAAAACGCGACCGTTGACTGACTTGGCACGCCCGGGGAGTTATGCTAAGATCCGGCCGCGTAAATATATCTGCGTTTTGTGACAAACGTCTTGCTCGGCGGTACTGTACTCCATGCACCTTAACGGTGCGCGTGATTCGGGTGTAATCTTAAGCTAAACGACGTTCCGAATGTATCCGACTTCGACCATTTCAGCAGCGCCAATAAACGTCGTTTAGCTTAAGATTACACCCGAATCACGCGCACCGTTAAGGTGCATGGAGTACAGTACCGCCGAGCAAGACGTTTGTCACAAAACGCAGATATATTCACGCGGCCGGATCTTAGCATAACTCCCCGGGCGTGCCAAGTCAGTCAGGCGGAGCGGCGGGTGCCGTCTCTTTTTAGAGTTGAATTTTCAGAAAATCCCTCGCAGATAACTCTGCGATGACTTCCGGTTACTGTTTTCCACGGGTTACTATTTTCCACGCTACACGCCTGTCTTGCTTCTAATTTCCTGGTGCAAGCTGGGACGGACCGCAAGTTACAGACCACGTGCACGCAACACATACATGCGCCTCCCCATTCAGCGGGGCTGAGACTATAGTGAATATAGTATATCTCTGTGTGTCACCACAAACTGAGCTCCTGGACGTCAACACCAACCCTCCAACCCTCCAACCAAGGCAGAGATAACCAAAGCCATCAAGTCCCTCAAGTCAGGCAAGGTGGCAAGTCCCGACGGTATACCACCCGAAGCGCTGAAGGCAGACATCCAGACCTCAACTGAGATGCTACACTCCCTTCTACACAAAATCTGGGAACAGGAGAGAGTGCCAGAAGACTGGAAGAAAGGCAACCTTGTAAAGCTGCCAAAGAAAGGAGACCTGTCATCCTGCAACAGCTGCAGGGGAATCATGCTGCTGTCCATCCCCGGGAAAGTATTAACAAGAATCATCCTGGAGAGAGTGAAGACCGCTCTTGACAAGAAACTACGGGATGAACAGGCAGGCTTCCGTCAAGATAGACCATGCACAAACCAGACTGCCACACTGTGGATTATCATCGAGCAGTCGCTGGAGTGGCAACCCCCCTGTACATAGTCTTCGTGGACTTTCAGAAGGCGTTTGACTGTGTCGACAGAGACGTCATCTGGAGACTGATGCATCACTACGGCTTCCCACCAAAGTTTGTTACCATCATCCAACAACTTTACGAGGACGCCACCTGCCAAGTCGTCCATGACGGGAAGCTGACGGAGCCCTTCTCAGTACAAACCGGCGTCCGTCAAGGCTGTTTAATCTCGCCGACAATCTTCCTGATGGTGGTTGACTGGATCATGCGACAGTGTGCAGCAGGCCAGAGGACGGGTATCCAGTGGACCCTCACGCAGCAGCTGGAGGACCTTGACTTCGCTGATGACATCAGCCTTCTCTCCCACAGGCACCAAGATGCACAAGAAAAGCTATGCCGCGTCGCAGAAGAAGCCGAGAAGACTGGACTCCAAATCAACACCGGAAAGACAGAAGTCATGAGGATAAACAATAGACATGAAGACTCAGTGCGACTACATCAAGTAGACATCAAGGAAACAGACAAGTTCGTTTACCTGGGCAGTGTAGTCAGCAAAGATGGGGGGGGACAGATGAAGACATCAAGTGCCGAATCAACAAAGCAAGATACGCCTTAAACACCTTGCGCCCAATCTGGAGATCAACAGCCAAGTTCGTTTATCTGGGCAGTGTAGTCAGCAAAGATGGGGGGACAGATGAAGACATCAAGTGCCGAATCAACAAAGCAAGATACGCCTTAAACACCTTGCGCCCAATCTGGAGATCAACAGCCCTCTCACTCCACAACAAGATCCGAATATTCAACACAAATGTGAAGTCTGTCCTGCTATATGGCTCAGAAACATGGCGGGTAACAAAGACCAACACCCACAAGCTCCAGACATTCGTCAACAGATGCATGAGAAATATCCTCAACATCAGATGGCCAGAGACTGTCTGCAATGAAAATATGTGGGCCAGGACAAAACAAGCCCCAGGAAACGAAAATGGGGATGGATCGGCCACACGCTACGAAAGCCTGCATCTAACATCACCAGGCAGGCTTTGGACTGGAACCCACAAGGAAAGCGCAAACTGGATCGACCAAAACAGACTTGGCGTAGGAGTGTCGACGGTGAAGCAAAGATTATAGGTATCTTTGGGTGAAGTAAAGGCCACCAGAATGACATGGGCGGAGCTGAAGAGGACCTGCCAGAGCCGTGTGTGTTGGAGGAGTGTTGTTGCGGCCCTATGCTCCTCAAGGAATCAAGAGGCATAAGTCAAGAAAGTCAAGTCTGTGTTCAGAATGGCGCCTCCCTTTCCCCTCCTCCCCCCCCCCCTCCCCCTCCCCCCTCCCCCCCCCCCCTCCCCCCCCTTCCCCTCCCCCCCTCCCTGCCCCAACCCCTTCTCAATGAGAACACAGCCTCGACTCGGATGCAGCTGCGCAGTTGTACGTTTGGGTGGAGGGTTGGCTGCAGTTAGTTAGGAGAAGGAATTTCGGGCTTGAATAGCTAGGTGTGGGGTGGGGTTTAACACGAGAGGTGTCGTATTCACCGAAGCATTAGAACCTCTTCAGGTTTGAATTCATGGTGTGGGGGTGTGGGTGGGGATGGTGTGGTGATGGGGTGGATGGGGCAGGTTTCTACTGCTTGCATGCGTCTGCATGACTGGTGCTCTCCTGAGCTGTGTGTCAAGAGCTATTAAAAAAGCCACACCCCCACACCATGAATTCAAACCTGAAGAGGTTCTAATGCTTCGGTGAATACGACACCTCTCGTGTTAAACCCCACCCCACACCTAGCTATTCAAGCCCGAAATTCCTTCTCCTAACTAACTGCAGCCAACCCTCCACCCAAACGTACAACTGCGCAGCTGCATCCGAGTCGAGGCTGTGTTCTCATTGAGAAGGGGTTGGGGCAGGGAGGGGGGGAGGGGAAGGGGGTGGAGGGGGGGGGGGAGGGGGGAGGGGGAGGGGGGGGGAGGAGGGGAAAGGGAGGCGCCATTCTGAACACAGACTTGACTTTCTTGACTTATGCCTCTTGATTCCTTGAGGAGCATAGGGCCGCAACAACACTCCTCCAACACACACGGCTCTGGCAGGTCCTCTTCAGCTCCGCCCATGTCATTCTGGTGGCCTTTACTTCACCCAAAGATACCTATAATCTTTGCTTCACCGTCGACACTCCTACGCCAAGTCTGTTTTGGTCGATCCAGTTTGCGCTTTCCTTGTGGGTTCCAGTCCAAAGCCTGCCTGGTGATGTTAGATGCAGGCTTTCGTAGCGTGTGGCCGATCCATCCCCATTTTCGTTTCCTGGGGCTTGTTTTGTCCTGGCCCACATATTTTCATTGCAGACAGTCTCTGGCCATCTGATGTTGAGGATATTTCTCATGCATCTGTTGACGAATGTCTGGAGCTTGTGGGTGTTGGTCTTTGTTACCCGCCATGTTTCTGAGCCATATAGCAGGACAGACTTCACATTTGTGTTGAATATTCGGATCTTGTTGTGGAGTGAGAGGGCTGTTGATCTCCAGATTGGGCGCAAGGTGTTTAAGGCGTATCTTGCTTTGTTGATTCGGCACTTGATGTCTTCATCTGTCCCCCCATCTTTGCTGACTACACTGCCCAGATAAACGAACTTGGCTGTTGATCTCCAGATTGGGCGCAAGGTGTTTAAGGCGTATCTTGCTTTGTTGATTCGGCACTTGATGTCTTCATCTGTCCCCCCCCATCTTTGCTGACTACACTGCCCAGGTAAACGAACTTGTCTGTTTCCTTGATGTCTACTTGATGTAGTCGCACTGAGTCTTCATGTCTATTGTTTATCCTCATGACTTCTGTCTTTCCGGTGTTGATTTGGAGTCCAGTCTTCTCGGCTTCTTCTGCGACGCGGCATAGCTTTTCTTGTGCATCTTGGTGCCTGTGGGAGAGAAGGCTGATGTCATCAGCGAAGTCAAGGTCCTCCAGCTGCTGCGTGAGGGTCCACTGGATACCCGTCCTCTGGCCTGCTGCACACTGTCGCATGATCCAGTCAACCACCATCAGGAAGATTGTCGGCGAGATTAAACAGCCTTGACGGACGCCGGTTTGTACTGAGAAGGGCTCCGTCAGCTTCCCGTCATGGACGACTTGGCAGGTGGCGTCCTCGTAAAGTTGTTGGATGATGGTAACAAACTTTGGTGGGAAGCCGTAGTGATGCATCAGTCTCCAGATGACGTCTCTGTCGACACAGTCAAACGCCTTCTGAAAGTCCACGAAGACTATGTACAGGGGGGTTGCCACTCCAGCGACTGCTCGATGATAATCCACAGTGTGGCAGTCTGGTTTGTGCATGGTCTATCTTGACGGAAGCCTGCCTGTTCATCCCGTAGTTTCTTGTCAAGAGCGGTCTTCACTCTCTCCAGGATGATTCTTGTTAATACTTTCCCGGGGATGGACAGCAGCATGATTCCCCTGCAGCTGTTGCAGGATGACAGGTCTCCTTTCTTTGGCAGCTTTACAAGGTTGCCTTTCTTCCAGTCTTCTGGCACTCTCTCCTGTTCCCAGATTTTGTGTAGAAGGGAGTGTAGCATCTCAGTTGAGGTCTGGATGTCTGCCTTCAGCGCTTCGGGTGGTATACCGTCGGGACTTGCCACCTTGCCTGACTTGAGGGACTTGATGGCTTTGGTTATCTCTGCCTTGGTTGGAGGGTTGGAGGGTTGGTGTTGACGTCCAGGAGCTCAGTTTGTGGTGACACACAGAGATATACTATATTCACTATAGTCTCAGCCCCGCTGAATGGGGAGGCGCATGTATGTGTTGCGTGCACGTGGTCTGTAACTTGCGGTCCGTCCCAGCTTGCACCAGGAAATTAGAAGCAAGACAGGCGTGTAGCGTGGAAAATAGTAACCCGTGGAAAACAGTAACCGGAAGTCATCGCAGAGTTATCTGCGAGGGATTTTCTGAAAATTCAACTCTAAAAAGAGACGGCACCCGCCGCTCCGCCTGACTGACTTGGCACGCCCGGGGAGTTATGCTAAGATCCGGCCGCGTGAATATATCTGCGTTTTGTGACAAACGTCTTGCTCGGCGGTACTGTACTCCATGCACCTTAACGGTGCGCGTGATTCGGGTGTAATCTTAAGCTAAACGACGTTTATTGGCGCTGCTGAAATGGTCGAAGTCGGATACATTCGGAACGTCGTTTAGCTTAAGATTACACCCGAATCACGCGCACCGTTAAGGTGCATGGAGTACAGTACCGCCGAGCAAGACGTTTGTCACAAAACGCAGATATATTTACGCGGCCGGATCTTAGCATAACTCCCCGGGCGTGCCAAGTCAGTCAACGGTCGCGTTTTATAAAACCAGACTACAAACAGACTACAGGGAGGTGACTCCCATATTATTTCCGGCAGGGGAGACGGCTTTTCACGGGGAAAAACTTTTTTGAACGCTACATCATGTGTTAAACTACACAAATGCACCAAAACCTCGTAAAGCAACTAATGCGTCGTTTGTCGGAATATATTCCATGCGAAGAACAGGTGCAGGAGCGGTAAATTGCATAAAGCACGTCCCTCGCAGATAACTCTGCGATGACTTCCGTCACTGTTTTCCACGGGTTACTATTTTCCACGCTACAAGGCGTGTGTTGTCTACAGGATGTTTATTTCCGGACTGGTCAGCGCTTCTAGCAATCACTCGTGCACCCACAGTGGTCACTGGGTGCTGCTCAGGCTGCGCCTCAATGCGGCACCGACAGCTAGCCTTCCAAGCACACGCTGCCCCTCACTAGTCTCTCCTCCAGTCTCTAGTCTCCTCTTATCGTGTACATACGTTTATATAGTGCCGTGCTTTGGGTTCGAGAGTATGTCCAGCGACCCCAGCCCTGCCCCATCGGCATACTCGAGGGCCAATCGGTGGTCAGATGCTTACTGCGTAGGGAAGCAATTGGGAGTTTCCAGTCTCCCGCCCCCCACCCAGCATTCTGCTGACTCATTCTGACCCCTGACCCTCTGCGCGCTGACCAGGCAGAAATCGCCTCCACCCCCTCTCACACACAACGGAGGCGCTGACTCATTCTGACACACACACACACACACACACACACACACACACACACACACACACACACACACACACACACACACACACACACACACACACACACTTACAGACAAAGGAGGGAAAGCCCCTCGAACCTTCCGCAGGCACTTTTCGTTACATTCACATCCGCAGGCATTTCACATTCCTTCGCAACATGTGTGTGGGGGTGGACGGGTGGGGCAGGGATCTTGATTGATTCTTCATGCTCTTAATTGGTGTATTCAGATGAAGTGCCTGGGATTAGTCTTTTTGCTGTGTCCTTGACAGACGCTGAAAAAAAATAATGTAGTCTCGCGTCCATTAAGTGCAGTGAAGCGTGTCGGTGTGTCAATCGAGCACGCAATTGGGAAAGCGGGTCGGAATCGGGACGTGGACGAGATGGAGAGTAGCAGCTAGGTGAGGGTGGAAGAGGAATTAAGTGAGAAAGTGTGTCCGAGTGTGTGTGTGTGTGTGTGTGTGTGTGTGTGTGTGTGTGTGTGTGTGTGTGTGTGTGTGTGTGTGTGTGTGTGTGTGTCCCCTTCATTCGTTTCCCCCCTCTTTATTAGTCAAACTATTCGGGCGCGCTCATTCCGCGTGGTTCTCAGATTTTGAACATTGGGACATTTTCGGGTGTATAGTCAGTACATTGACTGCACAGGGCATATGGGACACATCCATGTCAAAAGAATGAGAGAGAAATATCTTATTTATAAAAAAAAAAACTTCAATGGGCAGAAGAAGAAAAAAAACCCACGCAGGAAATATCATTTGTGACTAACCGATCGAGACAGTTTCGAGAGATCGAGATAACTCTAGCCGACAGCGTAACATTCACTTGTTAAGTCGTCAGGAGTAGCCTCCCTTAGATTTTCTCCCCGAGTTAGATATACCGTGGGAGAAAGTGAAAACATAAGCCCTAGGGTAAATACACCTTAGCTTGCATATCAAACCGGGTTCTTCTTATATCTGTTGTCCATCAAGTTAACATGGTTTACCACACAGTTATAACAACTTTACGACAGTTCACTGGAAGTGTCCAATGAATAAAAATGTTCGCACAAAACTTAGCAAGAATAATTGCTGTACGTTGAGCAATAACCAATGGATGAATGGATGGATGGATGGTCACATGTTGCTTTACGGCCTATCAGCCTTTGTAGGATATGTAAGGCCACTAAGCACGAAAACCACTAGAGCAGTTTAGAGTAAACGCAAATCAAGTCACCGTGTCCCTAGTCATTCGCCTCATCCGAATAGCGTAGGGAGACCCGGTGGGTCAATTCTTACCCCGAACCCACAGGGAGACAGAGCAATAACCAAGTGCTGGTATGTGTGACATCAGGACCATAAGCAGCAGCATGTCGCAGACTTTTGAAATGTGGTAGCTTAACAAAAAGGATGTTACATGCAATTCAAGGTTATCTCATGACAAGCTAAGCAAGACCTTATGGGACTCCAAGTGGCTCTGTTAACGCTGGATTGATAACTCAGTATCTTCTCTTCCAGTCCAGTCTGTGTTGTGCACATGCATAGGTATTGACTGTTTATGTGACTGCCACTTTCAACCACTCAATGACGGGAAGGGCCTCCAAACTCACATGACCTATTCTTATCAGGTGTGGCCTTGCAAAGCTGGTTGGATAAGATAGTCAAACCACCGTTACAAGACCCCAACATTATCTTTGTGTGTGTGCACGAGTCCTCTCCTTTGTGGTCTATGTGTTCTAAATACACTTTGTATTCAGCACCAGAGTACACTTGAATGTGATGTATGAAATACAACATTCTTTTTGAGGCATCCATTTATCTTTTTCACAGCCAAGAATAGGAGGATTCACCATACTTGTAATGAGCGACTAGATTCTGAGCTACTCCACCACAAAGTTACAGTGACATAACAAAATTGTATTTCTCTCCATCTTCGTCAAAGCCCGGTATTAGGAGTAAGCAGTGTTTAATGAATTCACAATAAATCACTCTTAGTGAAACCAGTTTAATCAGTTCTCTTCAGACTAAATACATGTACTTTCAACTGCACAGATGACTTCAGTCATGGTTTCAAGTTTTACAGGGCTTTCATGCCTGCTTGGGTAGACATTACCAGGAAAATCACAGATCATGAAGTCAAGTTCGGACAAGTTTACAGCTCTTTTGAAGACTGCATTTGACAATTTCACAGCAGAGTGCAATGCCCTAATGATCCCTCCCCTGCTGAAACATGTGACCACTGGACTTCCCAGGCCTGCTCCAGCAGCTCAGGGAGGGATAGCCCCAGGCAGCCACTGGGCATCAGGGCAGAGCCAGGTCACCGTGACCCAACCAAGCCTTAACACCACCCTAAAAGATCATGCCAACACATGCCCAGCAAAATCATTTGTTAAATCCATGTCCAACCCCATTAAATGATGTCTACATCATCTACTAATCATCAAGGAAGAAAGATTTCCTTGGCACTGCAGTACAGTATTGCTGAAGTATCAAGACAATTCGTGTTGGGCCTATGCAATAAGTTCTATCAAAATAATGGACTAATGAAACTTTTCAGGACAGCTGGGATAAACTGCTTGTACCACAAGATAGGGATTCTGTCCATAGGTGACAAGCTGTCCTCTACATATCTGTTCACAGGCAGAACAATGTACCCGTCAGCAATCAGGGATGAAAAGTGGGTAACCAAAAAAAAGCCTGAACTTTTATGCAATATTGAAGTGGCGAAGCACAGAACTAGGAGGCAGGACTATCACTTACTTGTTTCACCGACAATTTTAATGGACTTGCTGGAGAAGAACAGGAACTGGCAATTTTAGTGGAAAGCCTGCACTTGGCATGAAGCCATGGATTCTCTTCTAACTTGGCTTTTTTTTAGGGGGGGAAAGGAAGTCTCTAATGTCAACAGCTTTTCTCTTCTCAGCTCTAGCATTGTCAGCCTGATTAGTGGACTGGGAACATCTAGCTTCAGGTCGCTTTGGAAGGCATGCAACAAAATGGTTGGGACGCCAGCTTTTCTTCGGATCCCCATTTTGGTCCACATAATGGCTGGGTTGGCTCCTGCAGGGTTTGACTCAAGCACTCTTGTGTTGATCACTCTGTGAAGATCTTGCCTTTGGGGGCCTTCATTTCCATACTCGGAAAGCCAGTCTCCTTAAAAAAAAACTGAACCCTCTAAAAAGTCCGGATAACTGACCCCCAAAAACCTGAAAATTTTCATCTCTGGCAATTCCAGTTGATAACAGAAGTGACAAATAATGCCTGTTGCAGTTCTACTTCCACCATTGCTGCACAAGGAATAAGAACTGCACAACAATTGGGCGATTCTATGCCCCTGCATCATCTGGTACCCCTGGCTGCTGGGCTTTTGGGGCCTACTCCAGTAGCTCAGCCAGGGGCGATCTGGTCACTGAGACCTACTTTTTACACACAGTTCATAGGATGTGGGTCCAATCACACATGTATCACAGCTTGCCTGCGATGCAAACCCCCTTGAAGATCTAGCACCCAGGCCATTCTGTGACTATGGTGCCAAAAACCTCAGACACCAAGAAATGATGACTAACAGCACAAGGAAGATCATATCTTTATTGATTGATTACACAGCACATGAAATGGTCATTCATCATCATCTACTCTCTCACAAATATTTTACACCCCGTATTCCACAAGACAGCACAGAATTGCCCGATGGGACAACCACATGAAATGAAATATATTTCAAGAGAACCATGGAGAAACAAGACACAAAGTACAGTGCATTCATCACTTGCGAGCATGGGAGTGAACATTATTGGGAAGAAAAAAATGTTGCATCATACACATTATTTGGGACCCCAAAATGGACAATCTACCAGTGCTGAGTGTTACATCAAGGAACGAGTGCAAGCTCAGGAAGAGAGACTTTCCAACTATTTGATGATGGAACAACACCAAAGCAACATCTACGAACAAGGATGGCGGCTTTCTAAACAGCTGGTACAACCAATCATGCACCTACTTTCATAGGCAAAATGTTGAAGATGGAAAACAACTTGTACAAAAGACCTACCCAAAAATACCCATGAAGACTACTTGGAAAGGTACATTCTGTGTTGGCCAACCACTGAAAGGGAATCTTCCTTGAACAGGCTTACTGGAGGGGAACAAAAGTAAGAACAGAGGAAACATTAAAAGTGATTAAAGATACAGTTTAAAAAATGTCTTCAAAACACCTTGGCATCTTGCAGCCGAGTCAGGCTGCTCCAAAGCCTCTAAAGTACAGTGAAGGGCTGGTGTGTGGAAGAGAACATTTTCTCCTCTTGACTGCAACTTCCACAGCAAGAACTAGAGTGCCTCAACTCTATGGACTGTCCCACTTGGCTGACAATGAGATTTTAGGCTCCATACACACTCTCGTCACTGTAGGCAATGTACAGGAAAAAGTCCTCCTCGTGGTGCTCCTGAAGTGGAAAAAAATGAAATGTTACAACAAGTAGGCCTACCATGAGAGCAGTGAGCATGAAAAACAAGAGACACACACACATACTAACAAACCCATACACACTCACACAGCCACACACACACCATACAAGTTGCAGAAAATAAAGAATACAGACTTTTAAAAACAATCTATCTGAAAGAATACACTCAGAGTGCTGTGATAACAAACACAAAAAAGCACACTCTAACTCTAAGAGCACTGGCATTGATGGCAGACAAGCTCTGATGTGTGCTGTGCTCTCACTGATTGATAGGACCAACAGAGATTGAGATTAATGAAGGTACTGTCAAGTGGGTGAAAATTTGGACTGAGGCAACACACACAAACACGCACACAACACACACACACACACACACACACACACACACACACACACACACACACACACACACACACACACACATGTCACAGTCAAATTTGGGTACTGTGGCACTCCAAGGGTTAATGACTTTCCTTAATCAGCATGTCTGAGCCAAAACGGCAGAGCAACTTTAAGCAATCAATATATCACATGTCAATGAAATGTCAACTACTTTCCAAGCTAAATGCCAACCAAGCCTTTCCTTTTGTAGGTCTGAGGATGTCAGGAGACACTGACCCTTACTGAAACATCAGCAACTAAATATGATACTGCAATCATTAAGAGGCAAATGTCTGAAATGTTAAACTACTTCAACAAATCAATATCTTTGCAATCCTATTGAGACAAGCTCACCTTCAGTACATCAGCAAATCTAAATATGTTAACCCATTTCCGCCGAATGAGACGTTCACTTTGCATCTACCTTTACCGACGGATGCGACATACACGTCGCATCCTATAGTACCTCTGTAAAACGGATTGAGGCAAGTGGTGATGTAGAATCAAAGTTATCGATGTTTAAATCTTGTGACATTTTGATTTTTGGAATGTTTTGTCAAAATGGCTGACGAAGGATCTGATATGAGTGAGGGAAGTGACATTGAAGTGGAATTAGACCCAGAATTGACTCAAGTTGGTGACGAACCTCACAGATTAGACATCAAACAAGGTCATGAAGGTGGAGGAGGCGAGTTTTCGGAAGAAGAATTGAATGAAGATGTTAGTGAACCCAGAGCAGCAAGTGAGTGGAAGTACACAGGTTTCACCCAACGCTCCGAAGAAACTTTCAAGCGAATTCCTGGTGTGAAAACAAGCCTGCCTTCCAACTCCACACCCCTGGATGCCTTCGCCAAGCTGTTCGACGATGCTACCTGGAACTGACTTGTGGAGGAAACGAACCACTATGCAGAGCAACGATTGGCACTGCACCCAGGATCATCTGTAAGATGGGCACCCACAGACTCGACCGAGATGAAGACCTTCATCGGACTTTGCCTCGCCATGGGTTTGCTTCCTCTGTCAGACAGAAGGAACCATGGAAAGCATGTCCGCAGGCATCTGAGTGCTGCACCTATGCAGCCATAACTATTCTAGCTCCAGTAGGGATTTGACGCTATTTCTCCTGTGTGTACATAGCATGGAACAGCAAGAGACAGGGGCATGACATTAGACTCTTTTGGTGTAATTTTGCTTGGACTGTGGATATTTCATGATTCTTGATTGTTTCAAGATCTGTGTAGAATATACCAGAATGTGGATTACTTCAATGTATATGCATGAGATGTGTTTGCACAAGTTCTAAAGACAACAATTTCACTGACGTCAGGATGTCATCCTCCAGTCCAGAAAATGAAGAATAATGTTTAGAAATCTCATAAATATACAGAGATGATGCAAAAATGGTTAGTATTTTTGCCCATGTTAATTATTTTGTCATCTGTGAAAGTTCAATGAAGATAACAATCATATGCTATGCTAGAAAGAGTTTTGTGTCATGTAACAAAATTTTATTTCTCTTTTTTATTATGATACTGTGTAAAGCATGTTCTTATTTGTGAAAGATGATGACATAATAACAAAGCACAATATCTTAGTTATAAATCAGTGGCTAATTGATATACATACATTGACCAAAAAAATTAGAAAAATGCAAATGTGCAAGTAAAGACAGAATGGTAAAATGCTGATATCCCAGCAAGTTTCATTTGATGTAGTGTGAAATACTTTGTAAATCATGGATGTTGCTGTAATTTACTCACATGATTGATAAATGGTTCACATTCTTTTACAGTTAAAACTGTTGCATTTTAATTCATTATTTCATTTACAACAGGTTATAAAACTGCAGAGAATAGTCATTTTCCACTATTTTTTCCATTTTTCTTAAAATGGCCCCAAAAAGTATTTGTAAGAGAGGCAAATGCTTGATATGACTAGAAAGCCAAGAATATAACCTTTCTTACAGTGTTTGAATCATCAAAATATCTTGTACACAAGCATAGAGAATAAATTTTGAAACCGGTCGCTGGATTTGTGTGTTTTTTTAATACAAAAATGCTCAGGAACCAGGGAGCTTTTTTTTACATATGACGTTAGGCGGAAATGGGTTAATCATTCTTGTGTACTCTAGGCACCAGCTTTGTCTATTCATCCTCCTAACATAGAGCCGAAACCCTACAAACATGATTGCATATTGATTGATACAAGCTACCAGTTACTTTTATTGTCACTTAAGACAACAGACATTGCCTGTTGCTTTACTGGGGGGTTGGGTGTAAGGGAGGGAGGAAGGGGGGGGGGGGGGGGGGGAGAGAGAG
>JAWQFJ010000892.1:30000-42482 GCA_034096865.1 Theodoxus fluviatilis | reverse complement strand
GTTGTTTCTTTTCTGAATCTTTTCAGGAAGCAGAAGGGTGTTGTTCTGCCTGCTGACCTGATTCACTTTTGCGTTGTTTATTTCTTCATTTTTGCTACACTTTTATTCAGCCTGCCTTCCTCAGGGGTCTCAGCCCGCTAGGGGAAGTTTGTTAGCTTGAATAAATTTGCATTTGTTTTCTCAAACTGATTCATTGGCCTGTGTTATTTGAGTCTGGGTTGTTTTCTTGTTGTTGTAGTGTCCCCCAAGGAGTGGAGGTTGGTTTAGTTGTAAACCCTGTTTACTTATCAGGGCTATCTCCCCTGGAGGCGATTACCTCGTCCTCTGGGAAATAGTTCGTAACTTCTAAAGTTTTCAGATAAGTAGATAAATTCGCGACAGAGAGACAGAGACACATTGAGAGAGAGACACATAGACAGAGAGAGAGAGAGAGACAGAGAGAGAGAGAGAAGAGAGAGAGAGAGAGAGAGAGAGAGAGAGAGAGAGAGAGAGAGAGAGAGAAAGAGAGAGAGAAACACACACACACACACACACAGACAGAGGGCAGCCACTTCCCTACATCAATATGGACACAGCTGATATGACTCATATGCAACATCTGGTCAAAATCATATCTTTCATCAAAACTTTCAAGCAGGCTTTTTGGCATTGAATGCAATCCTTAAATTCAGACTTCCCTTATAAACCTTCTGAGATCAAGATGATGATTTTCTATGGTGACTCATGCACTTCAGCCTTCTCATGTGTGGATGTACTGAAAGTTAAGTACAAGCTGCCCACAGTGATAATGACAGGACTAGTAAACATCTATAGAAGTTTCTCAAAGCTGCCAGCTCTGATTTATACAAGCAACTTGGTCCACACAGAGACAAGACTGAGATAACAGCACAGCTACTCTGACAGGGCCAAAAGGTGAATGAAAAGTCAGAGGGTCCAGGCAGTGTAGACAACAACTTGAATGGATAGGACAGAGTGCACACAGACCTCTCCATCTCTCTCAACAGGCTGCCTGCCACATTGTGGCAGCCTCCCTAGCAATCTCTCAATCCAGACATTAGCTATGAATAGCTCAACTGTGTAGTCAACACACCAGCACACCAGGATTGGGAGTTAAAAAAAGAAGTCATTTCAATCATATAATTATCTAGTTTTTAAAAAGGTTACTCCAGAGAAGACAGCAGTAAACATCATTAACTGTTTCCCTCTCTGAAAAGTTATATACAATTCAAAATGTATGCAACTCAGTCCCCTGATGACATGGCTGTGAGTTTGCTTGCTTCCAACCACTCAAGCTGGTGTGTCATGCATGGTCACATTTGGGCAGCAGACGGTAGAAACAGCACATCCTGCCACAGTGGAGAATTCACGTGGGTCTAATGGATGGAACCAGGTATCCTGTGACAACCTAATATTACTCACTGCAACACAAACTATGTATCCCTTGACACCATTTCACACTGTATATGAAAACTCATTTGGGTGTCCTTCCATTTAATGGATGGAGATGTTTTTTTTTTTTTTGGGGGGGGGGGGGGGCTGTGCTGCACACCTGACATCACTGCACCCAGGCTACTCTCAGCCTTCTGTCCCACACCCCCTTGGTAAACCATTCAGTGGCAATTTCCTAGAATCTTTCGCCCCAGTCACTGAATCAGACGTCCGCAAGATCTTGTCTAACTCTGCCCCTAAAACATGTGAACTTGACCCCATCCCAACTCCCCTGCTCTTTGAGTGTTTAGACGTAGTGTTCCCCACCCTGACCAAGATTGTACATGAGTCCCTCACTTCTGGAACCTTCCCGGATGTCCACAAAACTGCTCTTGTCACCCCACTGTTGAAGAAACCTAACCTGGGCCCGTATTCACAACGGCGATTTATCGGCGATTTATTTTAACTCCGATTTATCTCTAAACTCAGACGATTCCAACTGCCTGTTCTGCTCTCCCTTGGCTGGAAACCAGTATATATAGCAAAGCGCAACCTAGGATCCTCTGACGAGCGTACCTTATCTAACCGATCAAGATAACGCGGGGCTAGGGGATAAATCGAGTGTTAAAAAGATAAATCGCTGTTGTGAATACGGCCCTGGACCATAATGAGTTAAAAAAACTTACGGCCTGTTAGTAACTTGTCCTTTGTTTCAAAACTGATAGAAAAGGTAGTTCTGTCTCAGCTCTCTGCTCACCTCACGTCCAACCAACTGTTCAACCCCCTACAGTCTGCGTATCGGCCTGGACACAGTACAGAAACAGCTTTAGTGAAAATTGTAAATGACCTTCTACGTTCTCTAGACAGAGGAGAAGTCTCTATTCTGGCGCTGCTCGATTTATCAGCAGCATTTGACACAATAGATATTGCTATTCTCATCAGCCGTCTTGAATTTGTGTTTGGCGTTAGTGACTCTGCCTTGAACTGGTTTTCGTCGTACTTGTCCAACCGTACTCAGACTGTATCCATCAACAATAACACTTCTGATCCTACTCTGCTGCGCTATGGCGTGCCACAAGGGTCGGTCTTAGGACCAGTTTTATTTGTTCTGTACACCACTCCTCTCGCAGATATCATGACTGCCCATTCGGTTCTTCATCATTCTTATGCAGATGATACGCAGGCGCAAAAGTCGGGTGATCCCAAGAGTTTCGACACTCTAATGCACTCAATGCAAGCATGTGTCCTTGACGTCGTCATGGATGACATTCAATAAGCTGAAATTAAATTATGAGAAGACCGAGGTAATGGTTGCCTCCTCACCACGCATGTCTACCTCTGTCCAGCTCCCAGAGTCCATCACCATCAGTGAAAAATCTAGGCGTTACGTTAGATTCCCACCTCACTATGCATGCACAGATTCAGACCATCATTCGTTCTGTGAACTTTGAGCTCCGTCGCATCGGTTCAATCCGTCACTATCTCTCTGAGCAAGCGGCCAAGACCCTTGTCTCAGCGTTCATTCTATCCAAGCTAGATTATTGAATGCTCTGCTTTATGGCTGTCCCGAGTATCTCATTGACAGGTTACAAAAACTGCAGAACAATGCCGCTCGCCTGATCTGTAGAGTCCGCAAATTTGAGCATATCACCCCCTACCTTCAGAAACTACACTGGCTCCGTGTCGAGGAACGTATCATTTACAAAATTGCATGCTTATCTTTCAACGCATTCACACAGACAGGACCCGCATACCTCACAGCCCTCATAGACACTTACACGCCACGCAGAACACTTCGCTCTTCAGCAAACACCACCACCCTCGTCCCTCGTAAAATGAAATCATCTTTTGGTGACCGCTCTTTCTTTGCCTCCGCTCCTCTCGTCTGGAACTCTCTCCCTGCTAATCTTCGTCTGTATCCCTCTTTCGAGTCTGACTCTTTCCGCGCTGATCTAAAGACACAACTTATCTCTTTTGTGTTTGCTTGCTTGTTTGTTCTCTTCATTTGCTTATTTCATTCTTGTTTAGATTGTCGATTGGTTGTCTGCTTGCTTGTTTATTTACTGTGTTGGTATGCCTGCTTGATTGTGTTCGATTATTTAGCCTGCTTGTTTGTTTATTTTCTTTTGTTGTATGCTTGCTTCAACTGTGTTTGATTATTCTGCCTGCTTGCTTGTTAATGTTTAGAGGGCCGTCGGCGCATTCATGCTCCACCAGCTACATTCACTAGAGGGCCGTCGGCGCATTCATGCTCCACCAGCTACATTCACTAGAGGGCCGTCGGCGTATCCGTGCGCCGACAGATAGTGACCCTCTTTGTTTATCTGCCAGACGCGACCCTCGCGTCACATGGCTCTATAAATATCACTGCCTCGTGCAGTGATCACGTGGCAACGAGATCCGCCATTTTGGCGAGCGAGAGAACGTGCTGCAAATTTTCTGCGAATTTTTTCACGAAGTTGCGTCTTCGTCGTTTGTAAACGGGAGTTTTTCTTTGCCAGTAGGGCGACTGACGAAGAAGTTGAAGCGCTTGTGGAGTTATTTTTCAATTCTGACTCAGAATATGAATTCGAAGGCTTTACTGACATTGATGTGATGGGAGATACTCAGATAGAGGACAAGCACGTGCTTCGACCGATCATCCCGATGTGTTGTGGTCTGTAGATCTCGAGAGGAGCGGACGCTTGATTCAAATGAAAATGACTCGGCTGACTTCCCTAGCGTAAGTAATTGTAGGATTTTTTGTTTTGTTTTACCCTAAAACATTTTCAGATGTATTTCCAAGTAATCAAAAGCTGTTGTATTCTGAATAGAGCTGTGTAGGAAAACACAGTGCTTCGACCAATGTGTTGTCGTCTGTAGATCTATTGAGAGGAGGGGAAGCTCGATTCAGATGAAAATGACTCGGCTGACTTCCCTTGCGTAAGTAATTGTAGGATTTTTTGTTTTGTTTTAGTTTTACCCTAAAACATTTTCAGATGTATCTCCATTACTTGGAGACTCTATCTATGCACTTTCGCATTTTCATCAAAAGCTGTTGTAATCTTGAATAAGTAGAGCAGTGTAGGAAAACGCAGTGAATTTGTTTGTTTTTTGTTGTTGTCTGTGTTCCATGATTTTTTAGCAGCTGAAAAAAACATTCTATGGCATTTTCATTAATTGCACCATGTAGGCCATCCATTTTTCTACTCACCCTCCAAAAATCTACTTCATAGCTTGAATAGGTAATAAATGATGAATTTTTAAGTAAACATGGTGTCGAATTTGACCACACATAATAAAATTTGTGGCTCTGGGGTAAAGCAATGATGAAAATTGGCGGCCCCCTAAAGGTTAATGTTATGTGTTTGTATGCTTGCTCTGATTGTACGTGATTGTGCTGCTAGTATTGATTGCCTACGAGATTTGCTTGTATCTGATGGTCTGCTTGTGATGTGTGAACGAGATTGTCAAGCGCTTAGAGCTCACCAGAGAATAAGCGCTATAGAAATATCCATTATTATTATTATTACTGTGTGGAAAGAGCAGATAACAACACTGTCATGATAACCCTACACAAGTCTGACCTACTTTCACAATGCCCATTCCACCAGACCAGTATTTCCTCCTCTGGGTACTGCTGCACAGCTGCTCACACATAGCAATGAATATTCATTCCTCAAGATGCAATAACTGAATTGATTATTTACACAGTTCTGAATTCGGCATGGTCAACTTGCTGTCCCATATAGAATGACTGGCCTGCAGAAAATTTCCTAGAACACTGGATGTAAACTCAACCAAGACTAAAGTACTGTAATGAAGGGTGGGGGTGGGGGGGGGGGGGGGGGGGTACGGTGGGGGTGGGGGCTTTAACCATTTCTCATGCAGCATTAATTTGTCGTGATGATGAAGTGTGAGGCAATGTAAAAATTCAAGACCTATTCCTCATGAACACACAAGAACCTGCAGAACTCAGAAAGAGATTAAAACATATCAAGTGTCCTTTTCATTTCAAGATCAAAACATTAAATACCAAGGATTCTGTAAATAAGTGTTGGCTCTGGCAAGTAACACTGCCATCCACATCAGCAGAATGTTCAGGCAACTGCCTAGCATGGCTATGGCCATTTGTTCAAGGAGAAAAAAAGAAGCTGTTGCCCTAACATCTCACCTAGCATAAGAGAGAGAGCACTAAGCACTGACCTGGTACAGGGCCCCCATAGTGGCACTGGTGGGTGGAATCACGTTGTTGACGAAGAAAAAGAGGGCATCTTCTGGCCGCAGGTGGATGCGCTTGCGGATGAGGAAGTAGAATTGGCCCACCGTCAGGTCGGAGGGAACCAGGTACTTCTTCTTGTCCAGGTCTCCAACACGAGCCTTGGGAGCCTTCTCCACAATCACCTGCAGCAGACGATGAACACATACCATGTCAGCAACTGTATTAGGTGCACATGCATGTGTGAGTGTTCTTGGGTATGTGTGTGGGTGTGCTTGTGTGTGGGTGTGTTTGTGTGTATGTGTGCTTGTGAGTGTGTGTGCTTGCGAGTGTGTGTGTGTGTGTGTGTGTGTGTGTGTGTGTGTGAGTGAGTGAGTGAGTGAGTGAGTGAGTGAGTGTGTGTGTGTGTGTGTGTGTGTGTGTGTGTGTGTGTGTGTGTGTGTGTGTGCATGTGTGTGTGTGTGTGTGTGTGAGTGAGTGAGTGAGTGAGTGAGTGAGTGAGTGAGTGAGTGAGTGAGTGAGTGAGTGAGTGTGTATGCATGGGCATGTGAGTGTGGTTGCCCATGCATGAATGTGAATTTATGTGTCTGCCTGGGTGCATATTCAATATATATATTTGTCTACATTTCACTGATTGTACATGTGCCTTCATGTTTCACATGTGCCTGAATGTATGCCTCTGAATGTGGGCTGGGGAGACGAGAAGGTGACATGTGTACATGCATGTGTAAGCACATACATCTGTAGGGGTGCATGTCTGGCCATGAATGTATGAGCATGCTTGCATGTGCATACATCCGTAAGTCAGTTCAGTTCTAGGTTCAAAACATCACTTATGGTTGAGGATTATTCCCTGGTTGCCACACTGGCAGCCTAGACAACAATTTAATAGCCATCTATTTTGATGTATACAAATGATGTAAACACAGCAGAGGTTGCTCAAATCTTTTTCTAACTTAGATACATGGGTGATTTGGGGTATCTATACTAAATTAATGTGGGCCACAATTGAAGCTGCCGAACCCAAAGCTCAACTGGGCCCTCATTCTGAACACAGAGATATAGTATCTCTGATACAGGTTGGTCACGTGACTTCGGCTCCACATTCCAATGATTTTACCAATCAAAATTCAACATGATCAAAAGACCATTGAGAGTAAAAAGAGACGATTCTATTTCACTCCAATTATTTATCCCGATAGATAAACACAAATTTGGTGTTCTAATAAAACTAATCTATGAGATTTTCAGGAAATCATTTGAGAACTACTTTTAGCGCGAACGTCGTCTATAAGGTTGCAAAAATTGAGCACCACCGCGCCGGCTCTACACGAAAACAACTGTTCCTCTCCCGACACCACCCTTGCTCTCATTCGGTTCATCCTCGAACACAACGCCTTCTCCTTTGGGGACAGAATGTACCTGCAGAAGCATGGCACAGCCATGGGTACCAGATTCGCTCCACAATATGCGAATCTCTTCATGCACAAATTCGAGGAGAATTTTTTTTCCAGCCGTCTCCTGCGCCCCAGCTTCTACAGATACATTGATGACATATTCCTCATCTGGAACCACGGAGAACAGGCCCTCCAGAAACTCCACCAGGAGATCAACAGATTCTCCCCCACCATTCGACTATGACCTTCTCCAAGGAGTCGGTCACCTTTCTGGACACTCGCGTTACCGTAACTGATGGACAGCTCACAACCTCCTTGTACCGCAAGCCCACCGACAGCATGCGGATGCTCCATCACTCCAGTTCCCACCCGAGGCATGTCAAACAGTCTATCCCCTATGGACAGGCGCTTCGGATCCACCGTATCTGCTCCAACGCCGAGGATCGCGACAGGCGCCTCCTGGAACTGAAGGCGGCCCTCCTCCGTAGCGGACACCACAGTAAGAGCATCGACCGGCAGTTCCACAGGGCAACTACCAAGAGAAGAGAGGAGCTTCTTATTCGTCGAGACGGGCACTCGGGAGCCAATAGAGTCCCCCTAGTCGCAGAATTCTTCCCCGGGGCGGAGAAGCTGCGCAAGGTACTTAGAAGTCTCCAACATTTCCTCAGTGAGGACGAGCGCCTCTCCCGTGTACTTCCGGCTCCTCCTGTCCTCGCCTTCCGCCAACCACCTAACCTGAAGAGTCTACTGGTCCGCAGCAAATTCCCCAACAACCACCCCACAGAGGATGGCAGCGTGCAACCCTGTAAGGCAGCGTGGTGTTCCACGTGCGCGATAATCTGCACGGAGATGACCATTACCAGAGGCCAGACCGTACACCGCGTCAGGGGCAAACATACCTGCCATTCCAGAGATCTAGTATATCTCATCAGATGCCGCAGAGGATGCCTTGAAGCTTGGTACATCGGGGAGACTGGTCAACGACTCCGCCAACATGTGAACGGACACTGCGCCACCATTAGAAACCTGTCGCCCCTCCCAGTCAGCGAACACTTCAACTTACCCGACCACTCGCCCTTGGACATGCTCGTGAGCGTGCTTAGGGGCGAGTTGCACGACCTCCACCAACGTTGAGTGATGGAGCAGAAACTCATCATCAGATTTGGCACGCATTGCACCGGACTCAACAGAGACACGGGCTTCATGACTCACTACCGATGAGCCCACCCTGAGGCACGGATTCCCCGTGCTCTCACCTGTTGGGACCGTCCTTCTACTGTTGTTAGCACCACTCCACTCCTGCTTTTCCCGGACGGCTTGCGTTGCACTAGCCTCCGCCAGGCCTGATAGTCCTCTATTTAAACCCTACCCCTGCCAGTCCCTTACCACTTGGCCTGAAGAAGGAGTATCCCCTCCGAAAGCTCGCCTACTCTGAACGGCCCTCTTCAGGGCCCTCATTTCTCGAGAGAGAATACAATTGGTCAGACTCCGGTCACTTTTTTCTGCTTTCTTTTTCCCTAGCTTAGCCTACGACAGTCTGACACTGGCTCCTCACCTCTCTGCCGTGAGCACGTGCGATATTGTGTATACACGTGTATACGCAATCTTTGGAACTAGTATAAACGCAGCAAAAAGGATTCCTATGGCTCCGGGCTGGTGGCGTGAATCTATGGTTATACTCTCGCAAGTAAATGCTTTCTGGCCGGAACCTGTAGTCTAACTGCCTTCACACTGCTGAGTCCACACTTCGATCATTCGTGTATCGACTGATCTAGAAGGAAGATTTTACTCACTGTTGTCTGTGTTGAACGTTGATCGAGTGGACGTTTCTTCTGTAGGAAACCGTCCGATTCCGAAGTTCGATATCATCGGAGAGCTCAGAAGCAGTTTTTTAAAGTTTAATCCTTCTAAGCATTCATTAAATTAATGATTCCTCATCAGTAAAAGCACTCAGCGGGTTTCTGGGCGTATCGTACTATCAGTCCAAACAGATTATCATTATGCAGACGGGATTGGTTGCCTTACTCGCACAATGAAGTATAATTGTTGCTGTTGTATTCAAAGGCCTTATAATTAGTAGAGTTCACAATATTACACTCTTGTGATTCGAATTTTACCGCATACAAGTTTAACAGTTATGGGAAATCGATGTTTAGAAAATGAATTGACGAAAAGATGGCTGCCAGTATCGAGTGTATCACAACAAGCGGAGGAATACACTCATCGATGTGGTATGCCATTCAGCGTGGCTGAGACTGAGTGTTCAGAATGGTGGTATGCATGTTATGGAAGAATTAAGGCTATCACGTGACCAACCTGTCGCTGAGACTATATTCACTATAGTCTCAGCCACGCTGAATGCTGGGCCCTGTCAATAAAAACCCAAGGAAAAATGTATAGTGGAAGCAGGCCTGTAAATGCTCAATCAGTCAATGGCAAGGATTTGAAAGTCATCAGTTATTTGACTGACATGTTATTTCAAGAGGCACATCTGCCTTGCCACTCTACTTTTGCATTGTTCATATAACTAAATTACTGAGCTTATTAGCGAACTATTTCAAAACACATTCAAAATTGGAACCAAGAGTGTATCCTTGCAGGAAGGTAACTTACTATGAGCTGAAAATCCAATGAAAATTGCTGTCCAGAGCTGTATGTATCCATTAAAGCATCTTGGAATGCTCATTTCCCCTAAAGTTCTGTTCTTTACAGTAACAATTAACATTCATTGATTCAAACAACATTTGTCATGTTCAGCCTTTACATGATAGCTGTTGTTGGAGCCAGTTTGCTACACACCAGAATTGTCAATTGCTTAATAATTTCTGATGGGGCATAAAACGGGCTATTTCTGCATATGATGGCCTGGAAAAATTAGGAGGCAGACTAATCCACCACTCCACTGCACAGCATGACCACAAGCATTAACCACAATTTAAGTTATGCATGCTTAAAGAGAGGATGCAAAACTTTATATCCATATGAAATTAATCAAGCACTAAAAACTCTTCAGATGTTTTGATCAAAGCAATGTTGCCAGATTAGCAATGGTGTGTGGGACTGACTATCATTATATTATGGTATTTCATTAGATGCATAGTGTAAACGGACTACAGACTGCTATCACAATGTCATCAAAGATAACGTACAGGAAATGTATTGAGAACCGTGTGTGGCATTAAAATTTTACTAGTAGTAGTAGTAGTATTAGTAGTAGTAGTTGAGAGGCTAGATCTATATAGGCCGTGAAACCTTTTGAATGCCCCATCGTAATGTGTTGCCTTATATAGGGTCTTCGCACAATTTTCTTATTGCGACAATGTCACTCATCATAGCTTCTGAATAACAACATAAATGTAGGATCCTTGTCCAGTTGGTTTTTGAAAACGTTAGTAGTCGGTGCAGTTTTGAGCCGAAACGGAAGGTTATTCCACAGGTGAGCAACACGATTACTGAAACAATACTTTCTTAGGTTAGTATTACTACGTTGAACAAACACTTTTCCGTCTGCATTTCTCGTACTAGTAGTAGTACAGCTTGGTGACTTAAAGAAATCGCTCCACTCCACGTCTACGAGATCATTGTACAATTTATAAGCCTCTATTAGGTCACCACGAATCCTTCTTCCCTTCAGTGAATGCAGATTTAGATACTCTAAGCGCTCGCTGTAGGACATCTCCCGGCATTCACTAAACAACTTGGTAGCCCTGCGCTGGACTCGCTCCACAGCCTCTGACTGTCTTTTTAAATGCGGGTACCATATAATGTTACCATACTCAACTCTTGGACAAACTATAGCTTTGTATAGCTGGATGAAAATGTCCTTGTTTAAATATATAAAGGTTCTTTTGATAACTCCAATCATCTGATTGGCCTTGTTTATAGAGGCTTGAATATGTGGGTCGAATGACAATTTAGGGTCAAAAGTGACTCCCAAGTCTCTCTCCTCGTTGCATACAGTAAGACTTAAGTCATCTTTTCCCATTTTCATAGTGTACTTAACGCAGGGATTATTTTTTCCAAGGTGCATTACCTTACACTTTTCTACATTAAAATATAGCTTCCATACATGTATCCGACCACCTCTCCAATCGTTTCAAATCGCCCTGCACCCGGCTACAATTTCTTGATTTATCATAAATCTTCGTGTCGTCGGCAAAAACTTTGCACGATGAATGTATCCCTTAGTGACAAGATCAAACGTCTGACTTGAACAATAAATAAACTAGTAGTAGCGATACCTCTGCACTAGTCCTAAGCGGCGCCGTGCTACGAACAAACAATTAAGGAAGTTAGCCTCTCTTGCGACAGACATCCACAGTCCTGTGCGGATCGAGACTGAACATTTTCAATGGATTAAATAAGTGTTGCTAGAAATGTATGGGGCATAGGGCATGGTTGTTGTTTATTAAATACAACGTTTCAAAACTCGACAGTTGTTCCCAGTGACCCAGGAGGGCAGAATCAGAGAATGTCACAGCAAGCAGGTCATCAAATGCAAAACCACCAGTTGAAACTATGCAATCATGTCTCTCAGCCCAAAAATAAGCTTCAATAAACCCTCACACGTTTCTACTTTTGATTTCTGTTTCACACGTCACAACAAAAAGCCTCCTACCAAAAACGACGAACATTACGTCAGGATTTTGTAGTTGAGGCGCACTATCTTCAGCGGAGTTCGGTGTTTATTACAAATAAAATGTTCTACTCTAACCTGACACCAAGGTAAAAAGCGTTTAGAAAACCGTTGGGAACGAAAGCGGAGTGATGTGCCTGTTTCGATAGAACGGACGACGTTTTCTTTTCTATTTTTTCCATTCCATACTCGAGGCTTGAGATCGTCTTAGTAATGGCCGACAACAGCTCCGATGAACCTGTACATCAAACTATGCCATATTGGTGTTTTTCACGTAAACTTTACTAATTAACAGACACAATCTAGCTGTGTTTGGGATGAAAAACTGTCAGTCAGATCTAGGGAGATTATTTAATCGCAGAAATGCAATGAAAGCCCTCAATATGTTGTGCGAAGAATTGTAAACAAGCAGACAACAGCTGATGATAATTCATAAGCAGAAATCTTTATACTTACGGGAACACGATCAGGGTACTTCTTCCTGATCTTTTCACCCTCTGCCCTCCTCTTCTCGAAGGGGTGCTCTTCTTTGTACTGCCACTTCATGTTTGCAATGTCAGGGTTGTCAAAGGACTGCGGAGCTCCTAACCAGCGACGTCTCCCAAGCGAGGAAATATGGCGACTGTTTATGCTGAGTGGATTACTTCGCGAAAGACTGCAAGTAGTTCCTATTTTTCAAGCGATTTCTGAGACTGATTCAGGTTGAGGATGATGGTATTTACAGACACACTGTTCGACCGCCTTTTTAAACGTGGGGATTTATATATATATTATCATATTCAAGGAGAGAATGATGATTGTGCTGAAACGAGAATCATGTGAT
>JAWQFJ010000892.1:20000-22500 GCA_034096865.1 Theodoxus fluviatilis | reverse complement strand
CAGGGTTTTTTTCTATCTTTTTTCTTGCTCGTCACGTGACAACTTCTTAATCCATGGCCTCTTTTTGTTTGTGTGTTTGACTTTTCACAAATGAAGAGAAATTTCATGTATGTATTATTGTTTGTTTCAGGGCAAAGAGAGTTATCTCCAGGAGAAGATACAGCAGGTAAAATCAGGGTCCATATGAACATTGTCGTGGTTGGGGTAGGTGGAAGGTTGCTCGTGTCCCCAACCGGACAGTAAAAAATAAAATATAAGGGAAATTCCTTCCTCAGTTACTAATCACATTTAAAGACAAAGATGCCACAAACCAAAACCAATGTAAAACAATCAATCAATTATGCATAAACATCTTTCAAACAGAACTCACTAATAGAACATACAAATAAAAATGAAAAGGAGAAACAATTATTCAAATAAAAACCTTTAAAAAACCTTTAAGCGGGCTTAATTATAGTTCTTAGTACAATCCTCTATCCTCATCAGTCCGTCTCCTCTATATATATTTGATACCGCAGGCCTAGAATCGAACTGCACCAAAAAAAAACTTCCTGCACAAGCCGCTGCAGAACCAAAAAACAAAAAACACGTGCAAAACGTTCTGAAAATGCATAGTCAGCAAGTACTCAAATTACAGTCAAGATACTTCAAAGGTCATTCAAGAAGGTATTACTATTAGTTGATACATACAAATTTTATGAACTTAATAGTTTATATCAATTGATT
This sequence comes from Theodoxus fluviatilis, assembly GCA_034096865.1. Taxonomy (NCBI): domain Eukaryota; kingdom Metazoa; phylum Mollusca; class Gastropoda; order Cycloneritida; family Neritidae; genus Theodoxus; species Theodoxus fluviatilis. Next base: position 21,774 of record JAWQFJ010000892.1, on the reverse strand, counting down.
AATCTGTTATCAAGATATGCTAACTTGCAAATGTAGTACACAGCATCTCACTTCACATGAAGGGAAGATGGCATGGAAAATGAAGGCAGACTATGAATCATAGAATGATAGATACTTTTTTTGTACTGAAATAGTAGATGCCTACAAAACTTAGGTGTTATCACATCTAACTGGGGAGCAAGTGTAAGATGTTAAACTTAGATGGGTTGAGAAGGCACCACCAAGGAAGTAGAAATGATTGAAAATATGCAAAGTCACAGTGCACATCCTGGAGCTGTGTGGAGGCCCGATCTGGCCTATTACAGTGTGAACAAATCAGTGGCATCATGGAGACTGGTGTGATGGAGGTACAGAATGCTCTGGTCTATGTCCAGGAAGCACTCTATGTCCCCCTGAGTGCAACAGCAGTAAACATATGAACAAGCAGGCACTGGTATTCTTAACCATATCAATGATGATAACGAGAACAGTCTTCATTCATGTCTTTCACATGAAATCTCCCATGAACTTGAACACCTGGTTGCTACACTCTAACACCCACCACACATATAATCATAGGGAGCTTTATATACTGTATATAGTTGTGGCAAAGGTAACATGGTGGGGGAAAAGGGTTGGTTGGTAGGCCTGACTTTTTACATTTCTATTTTTCAAGGTCGCCAATTTCAGACTGCACACATTTATGTGTGTGTGTGCGCGTGTGTGCGCGCGTGTGCGTGTGTGCGTGTGTGTGTGTGTGTGTGTGTGTGTGTGTGAAGAAATGTCATGTAAACAGTAGATTCATCAGAACATAAATCTAAATTTCTCTTTTGCTGAACATGTTTTTTTAACTTAAATAGTGCTCATATGGAAGATGGGACAGCATGCACTTTGTTGTTTATCCTCTCTCTCTCTCTCTCTCTCTCTCTCTCTCTCTCTCTCTCTCTCTCTCTCTCTCTCTCTCTTCTACTTTGAAACATTATGCCAGGGATGATGATGCAGACTGACCATGTGGGCAGAGCATGCACACAGCGAGATAGCATCGTGTTGAGGGCATACACTGCCCATTGCTTGTGATTCTCGGACACTGCACAACTGACTGGTTTCCAGTTCTGTTGGGTGCGTAGTTGTGCGAGTTCTTCCTACTCATTTGTTCACACTGTAATAGGCCAGATCGGCCTCCACAACAGCTCCAGGATGTGCACTGTGACTTTGCATATTTTCAATCATTTCTACTTCCTTGGTGGTGCCTTCTCAACCCATCTAAATTTAACATCTTACACTTGCTCCCCAGTTAGATGTGATAACACCTAAGTTTTGTAGGCATCTACTATTTCAGTACAAAAAAAGTATCTATCATTCTATGATTCATAGTCTGCCTTCATTTTCCATGCCATCTTCCCTTCATGTGAAGTGAGATGCTGTGTACTACATTTGCAAGTTAGCATATCTTGATAACAGATTAATCAATTGATATAAACTATTAAGTTCATAAAATTTGTATGTATCAACTAATAGTAATACCTTCTTGAATGACCTTTGAAGTATCTTGACTGTAATTTGAGTACTTGCTGACTATGCATTTTCAGAACGTTTTGCACGTGTTTTTTGTTTTTTGGTTCTGCAGCGGCTTGTGCAGGAAGTTTTTTTTTGGTGCAGTTCGATTCTAGGCCTGCGGTATCACTATATATATAGAGGAGACGGACTGATGAGGATAGAGGATTGTACTAAGAACTATAATTAAGCCCGCTTAAAGGTTTTTTAAAGGTTTTTATTTGAATAATTGTTTCTCCTT
>JAWQFJ010000892.1:15000-17500 GCA_034096865.1 Theodoxus fluviatilis | reverse complement strand
GGTCATTGACAAAAATAGTTGTGATTACGATAACATGGCAGAAAAAAGCAGGGGGGGGGGGGGGGGGGGGGGGGGTATGTCGGCCTGAACATTTTTTTTGGGGGGGAGGGTGTGTTTTAGAAGAGGCCAGTTTTGAACATAAAGTTTTTCTTTTCTGAAAACACCTTTTTAAAATTAAGTAAATGGTGGATTCCTTGAGTTTTCATAGGGTAGGGAAGATGGAATGGCATGCAGTTTATTGTTTATTATCCATTTCTTTTTTAAAATTTTTAATATATTTGGCATTAAAAAGAAAGTTTAGGGATGGCAGAAAAAAATAGGGTCAGTTGGGTTACATAACCAGAACTTTTTCTCTTTTTGCACTACTGTTTCCTTAGACAGGTAAATACAGCCCAGCTGTTTCAGCTCCATATACAATAATAAATTCCACATTGTATGGTCCTGTAATGCATACATGATAACTAAATCCAGATGTAATCAATCAAAACTGCTACTGTTTTGCAAGCATTTGCTTAAAGTGTTTTAACTTCACTTCTGTTTAAATATATATACAACAGAAGTAACTTAGCAAACATGTTGAGTGTTCTGTTTGACGCTCGGTCCAGAGCAGAAATAATTTTGTGGATTTTCAAGTTATAATGTTTAGTTCATCTCCATTTTGAAACTTTTACAAGCCTATGATTTATGAATCATGTGTTTTGAGTATCAAGAATCTTGATTATAGTAAAGCCATAAGCTTGAGAAGCATGTTTAACAATTATTAGAATGCAACACTGCAACCACCGCTTAGATAACACAAGGTTCTCCCACAGAAGAAAGAAGAACTCCTAGTGTTTCTCTTTCTCATTTCAAAAATGGATTTTCCCAACTGCCACAACCTTTCTAGTAACAACATGAAAGCATGCTCCTTTCTCATCTTGGTATACAGATGGCTTCGAAAATAATCCTTACCAGGAACACATCTCTGTCCAGAACAGGATTAAGGATGGAGGCTTTAGAGTTGAAGTCATTGAACTTTCCTTTCCCAATGATAGAAACAACACATAGTTTCTTGTCCAGACATGGAACAGATCTAAAAAGCAAACAGAATGACAGTGGTATCAACAGCACGACAACTCACCACAGATTACAATTCTGTAAAATTTGCGACTCCCATCATCTCAATGCAACAATATAGAAACAGACCATTTTGGTTGTTCATACCCTGCCGTCGAGAAGGTCGTTCAAGATGATCTCATGTTCCACCCACGTGTACAGCACATGATGAGTAACCCGCCCGTAAAATAAATTGTACGATTCTCGAGACAACACTGATTCAAGTAATTAGAAATTCACTGGCTAATGCGTTTGAGTTTTCGACTTGGATGTTTACGGCTGATTTTGAACCCCCTCGGAACTTCTAATTCTACAGGTGTTTTAAAATCCTCTTAACTCCAACCTACACAGAAATATTACAACAGCCGGTGCCAACTTTCTCGAAGTCGAACCATCTTTAATCTTTTCGCCGTTTCGGTGTTGCAAAAATTAAAGAGACAGATCTGTCGCGAAACACCGAAGCAATGCAGTGTTCCCGATAGCAGCCGTAACAGCTGAAACTAGAGCGTACATGCTGTGAATATAAGAGAAGAGCACATGACTCACTCTACTCCGAATCTTGGAGGAAAATCGAATGTCTCGGTAAAAGTAGCCATCTTTCACTTTTTCTCCTCTAAGGGAGATTACTCTGAAAACTCACTCTTCTGGCAGGACATCAACAACTTAAACGTTCACGATTTTCATACCTGCAGGTTTTGTTTTGATGGGATTGGTGCCATTCAATGTAGGGAGTTGAAAACCATACATGATATGATAATGGTCAATTGCAATTCTCATTACACTTTATTTCTGCAACCGAAGCTTTTAAAAATTGGACTCTAAATGAAATTGCGTGTGACAAAAATACTTTAATTGTTACCGTCTTATGGAAATCTGGGACACTAAACCCGGCCTAGTATTAACATAATTATGAACAGCTAGCTATAGACTTCCCCCTCGATTATCGACATCATCATCCTCTTCCTCCTCCCCCTCCCCCTCCTCCTCCTCCTTCTTCTTCTTCTTCTTCTTCTTCTTCTTCTTCTTCTTCTTCTTCTTCTTCTTCTTCTTCTTCTTCTTCTTCTTCCACCTCCTCCTCCTCCTCCTCCTCCTCCTCCTTCTTCTTCTTCTTCTTCTTCTTCCTCTTCTTCTTCTTCTTCTTCTTCTTCTTCTTCTTTCTTCTTCTTCTTCTTCTTCTTTCTTCTTCTTCTTTCTTTCTTTCTTCTTCTTTCTTCTTTCTTCTTCTTTCTTCTTCTTTCTTCTTCTTTCTTCTTCTTTCTTCTTCTTTCTTCTTCTTTCTTCTTTCTTCTTCTTTCTTCTTCTTTCTTCTTCTTTCTTCTTCTTTCTTCTTCTTCTTCTTCTTCTTCTTCTTCTTTCTTCTTCTTCTTCTTCTTTCTTCTTTCTTTTTTCTTCCTCTTTCTTCTTT
>JAWQFJ010000892.1:0-10000 GCA_034096865.1 Theodoxus fluviatilis | reverse complement strand
TCCTACATTTATGTTGTTATTCAGAAGCTATGATGAGTGACATTGTCGCAATAAGAAAATTGTGCGAAGACCCTATATAAGGCAACACATTACGATGGGGCATTCAAAAGGTTTCACGGCCTATATAGATCTAGCCTCTCAACTACTACTACTAATACTACTACTACTACTAGTAAAATTTTAATGCCACACACGGTTCTCAATACATTTCCTGTACGTTATCTTTGATGACATTGTGATAGCAGTCTGTAGTCCGTTTACACTATGCATCTAATGAAATACCATAATATAATGATAGTCAGTCCCACACACCATTGCTAATCTGGCAACATTGCTTTGATCAAAACATCTGAAGAGTTTTTAGTGCTTGATTAATTTCATATGGATATAAAGTTTTGCATCCTCTCTTTAAGCATGCATAACTTAAATTGTGGTTAATGCTTGTGGTCATGCTGTGCAGTGGAGTGGTGGATTAGTCTGCTTCCTAATTTTTCCAGGCCATCATATGCAGAAATAGCCCGTTTTATGCCCCATCAGAAATTATTAAGCAATTGACAATTCTGGTGTGTAGCAAACTGGCTCCAACAACAGCTATCATGTAAAGGCTGAACATGACAAATGTTGTTTGAATCAATGAATGTTAATTGTTACTGTAAAGAACAGAACTTTAGGGGAAATGGGCATTCCAAGATGCTTTAATGGATACATACAGCTCCAGCAATTTTCATTGGATTTTCAGCACATAGTAAGTTACCTTCCTGCAAGGATACACTCTTGGTTCCAATTTTGAATGTGTTTTGAAATAGTTCGCTAATAAGCTCAGTGATTTAGTTATATGAACAATGCAAAAGTAGAGTGGCAAGGCAGATGTGCCTCTTGAAATAACATGTCAGTCAAATAACTGATGACTTTCAAATCCTTGCCATTGACTGATTGAGCATTTACAGGCCTGCTTCCACTATACATTTTTCCTTGGGTTTTTATTGACAGGGCCCAGCATTCAGCGTGGCTGAGACTATAGTGAATATAGTCTCAGCGACAGGTTGGTCACGTGATAGCCTTAATTCTTCCATAACATGCATACCACCATTCTGAACACTCAGTCTCAGCCACGCTGAATGGCATACCACATCGATGAGTGTATTCCTCCGCTTGTTGTGATACACTCGATACTGGCAGCCATCTTTTCGTCAATTCATTTTCTAAACATCGATTTCCCATAACTGTTAAACTTGTATGCGGTAAAATTCGAATCACAAGAGTGTAATATTGTGAACTCTACTAATTATAAGGCCTTTGAATACAACAGCAACAATTATACTTCATTGTGCGAGTAAGGCAACCAATCCCGTCTGCATAATGATAATCTTTTGGACTGATAGTACGATACGCCCAGAAACCCGCTGAGTGCTTTTACTGATGAGGAATCATTAATTTAATGAATGCTTAGAAGGATTAAACTTTAAAAAACTGCTTCTGAGCTCTCCGATGATATCGAACTTCGGAATCGGACGGTTTCCTACAGAAGAAACGTCCACTCGATCAACGTTCAACACAGACAACAGTGAGTAAAATCTTCCTTCTAGATCAGTCGATACACGAATGATCGAAGTGTGGACTCAGCAGTGTGAAGGCAGTTAGACTACAGGTTCCGGCCAGAAAGCATTTACTTGCGAGAGTATAACCATAGATTCACGCCACCAGCCCGGAGCCATAGGAATCCTTTTTGCTGCGTTTATACTAGTTCCAAAGATTGCGTATACACGTGTATACACAATATCGCACGTGCTCACGGCAGAGAGGTGAGGAGCCAGTGTCAGACTGTCGTAGGCTAAGCTAGGGAAAAAGAAAGCAGAAAAAAGTGACCGGAGTCTGACCAATTGTATTCTCTCTCGAGAAATGAGGGCCCTGAAGAGGGCCGTTCAGAGTAGGCGAGCTTTCGGAGGGGATACTCCTTCTTCAGGCCAAGTGGTAAGGGACTGGCAGGGGTAGGGTTTAAATAGAGGACTATCAGGCCTGGCGGAGGCTAGTGCAACGCAAGCCGTCCGGGAAAAGCAGGAGTGGAGTGGTGCTAACAACAGTAGAAGGACGGTCCCAACAGGTGAGAGCACGGGGAATCCGTGCCTCAGGGTGGGCTCATCGGTAGTGAGTCATGAAGCCCGTGTCTCTGTTGAGTCCGGTGCAATGCGTGCCAAATCTGATGATGAGTTTCTGCTCCATCACTCAACGTTGGTGGAGGTCGTGCAACTCGCCCCTAAGCACGCTCACGAGCATGTCCAAGGGCGAGTGGTCGGGTAAGTTGAAGTGTTCGCTGACTGGGAGGGGCGACAGGTTTCTAATGGTGGCGCAGTGTCCGTTCACATGTTGGCGGAGTCGTTGACCAGTCTCCCCGATGTACCAAGCTTCAAGGCATCCTCTGCGGCATCTGATGAGATATACTAGATCTCTGGAATGGCAGGTATGTTTGCCCCTGACGCGGTGTACGGTCTGGCCTCTGGTAATGGTCATCTCCGTGCAGATTATCGCGCACGTGGAACACCACGCTGCCTTACAGGGTTGCACGCTGCCATCCTCTGTGGGGTGGTTGTTGGGGAATTTGCTGCGGACCAGTAGACTCTTCAGGTTAGGTGGTTGGCGGAAGGCGAGGACAGGAGGAGCCGGAAGTACACGGGAGAGGCGCTCGTCCTCACTGAGGAAATGTTGGAGACTTCTAAGTACCTTGCGCAGCTTCTCCGCCCCGGGGAAGAATTCTGCGACTAGGGGGACTCTATTGGCTCCCGAGTGCCCGTCTCGACGAATAAGAAGCTCCTCTCTTCTCTTGGTAGTTGCCCTGTGGAACTGCCGGTCGATGCTCTTACTGTGGTGTCCGCTACGGAGGAGGGCCGCCTTCAGTTCCAGGAGGCGCCTGTCGCGATCCTCGGCGTTGGAGCAGATACGGTGGATCCGAAGCGCCTGTCCATAGGGGATAGACTGTTTGACATGCCTCGGGTGGGAACTGGAGTGATGGAGCATCCGCATGCTGTCGGTGGGCTTGCGGTACAAGGAGGTTGTGAGCTGTCCATCAGTTACGGTAACGCGAGTGTCCAGAAAGGTGACCGACTCCTTGGAGAAGGTCATAGTCGAATGGTGGGGGAGAATCTGTTGATCTCCTGGTGGAGTTTCTGGAGGGCCTGTTCTCCGTGGTTCCAGATGAGGAATATGTCATCAATGTATCTGTAGAAGCTGGGGCGCAGGAGACGGCTGGAAAAAAAATTCTCCTCGAATTTGTGCATGAAGAGATTCGCATATTGTGGAGCGAATCTGGTACCCATGGCTGTGCCATGCTTCTGCAGGTACATTCTGTCCCCAAAGGAGAAGGCGTTGTGTTCGAGGATGAACCGAATGAGAGCAAGGGTGGTGTCGGGAGAGGAACAGTTGTTTTCGTGTAGAGCCGGCGCGGTGGTGCTCAATTTTTGCAACCTTATAGACGACGTTCGCGCTAAAAGTAGTTCTCAAATGATTTCCTGAAAATCTCATAGATTAGTTTTATTAGAACACCAAATTTGTGTTTATCTATCGGGATAAATAATTGGAGTGAAATAGAATCGTCTCTTTTTACTCTCAATGGTCTTTTGATCATGTTGAATTTTGATTGGTAAAATCATTGGAATGTGGAGCCGAAGTCACGTGACCAACCTGTATCAGAGATACTATATCTCTGTGTTCAGAATGAGGGCCCAGTTGAGCTTTGGGTTCGGCAGCTTCAATTGTGGCCCACATTAATTTAGTATAGATACCCCAAATCACCCATGTATCTAAGTTAGAAAAAGATTTGAGCAACCTCTGCTGTGTTTACATCATTTGTATACATCAAAATAGATGGCTATTAAATTGTTGTCTAGGCTGCCAGTGTGGCAACCAGGGAATAATCCTCAACCATAAGTGATGTTTTGAACCTAGAACTGAACTGACTTACGGATGTATGCACATGCAAGCATGCTCATACATTCATGGCCAGACATGCACCCCTACAGATGTATGTGCTTACACATGCATGTACACATGTCACCTTCTCGTCTCCCCAGCCCACATTCAGAGGCATACATTCAGGCACATGTGAAACATGAAGGCACATGTACAATCAGTGAAATGTAGACAAATATATATATTGAATATGCACCCAGGCAGACACATAAATTCACATTCATGCATGGGCAACCACACTCACATGCCCATGCATACACACTCACTCACTCACTCACTCACTCACTCACTCACTCACTCACTCACTCACTCACTCACTCACACACACACACACACACACATGCACACACACACACACACACACACACACACACACACACACACACACACACACACTCACTCACTCACTCACTCACTCACTCACTCACTCACTCACACACACACACACACACACACACACACTCGCAAGCACACACACTCACAAACACACAAACACACCCACACACAAGCACACCCACACACAAGCACACCCACACACATACCCAAGAACACTCACACATGCATGTGCACCTAATACAGTTGCTGACATGGTATGTGTTCATCGTCTGCTGCAGGTGATTGTGGAGAAGGCTCCCAAGGCTCGTGTTGGAGACCTGGACAAGAAGAAGTACCTGGTTCCCTCCGACCTGACGGTGGGCCAATTCTACTTCCTCATCCGCAAGCGCATCCACCTGCGGCCAGAAGATGCCCTCTTTTTCTTCGTCAACAACGTGATTCCACCCACCAGTGCCACTATGGGGGCCCTGTACCAGGTCAGTGCTTAGTGCTCTCTCTCTTATGCTAGGTGAGATGTTAGGGCAACAGCTTCTTTTTTTCTCCTTGAACAAATGGCCATAGCCATGCTAGGCAGTTGCCTGAACATTCTGCTGATGTGGATGGCAGTGTTACTTGCCAGAGCCAACACTTATTTACAGAATCCTTGGTATTTAATGTTTTGATCTTGAAATGAAAAGGACACTTGATATGTTTTAATCTCTTTCTGAGTTCTGCAGGTTCTTGTGTGTTCATGAGGAATAGGTCTTGAATTTTTACATTGCCTCACACTTCATCATCACGACAAATTAATGCTGCATGAGAAATGGTTAAAGCCCCCCCCCCCCCCCCCCCCCCCCCCCCCCACCCCCACCCTTCATTACAGTACTTTAGTCTTGGTTGAGTTTACATCCAGTGTTCTAGGAAATTTTCTGCAGGCCAGTCATTCTATATGGGACAGCAAGTTGACCATGCCGAATTCAGAACTGTGTAAATAATCAATTCAGTTATTGCATCTTGAGGAATGAATATTCATTGCTATGTGTGAGCAGCTGTGCAGCAGTACCCAGAGGAGGAAATACTGGTCTGGTGGAATGGGCATTGTGAAAGTAGGTCAGACTTGTGTAGGGTTATCATGACAGTGTTGTTATCTGCTCTTTTCCACACAGTAATAATAATAATAATGGATATTTCTATAGCGCTTATTCTCTGGTGAGCTCTAAGCGCTTGACAATCTCGTTCACACATCACAAGCAGACCATCAGATACAAGCAAATCTCGTAGGCAATCAATACTAGCAGCACAATCACGTACAATCAGAGCAAGCATACAAACACATAACATTAACCTTTAGGGGGCCGCCAATTTTCATCATTGCTTTACCCCAGAGCCACAAATTTTATTATGTGTGGTCAAATTCGACACCATGTTTACTTAAAAATTCATCATTTATTACCTATTCAAGCTATGAAGTAGATTTTTGGAGGGTGAGTAGAAAAATGGATGGCCTACATGGTGCAATTAATGAAAATGCCATAGAATGTTTTTTTCAGCTGCTAAAAAATCATGGAACACAGACAACAACAAAAAACAAACAAATTCACTGCGTTTTCCTACACTGCTCTACTTATTCAAGATTACAACAGCTTTTGATGAAAATGCGAAAGTGCATAGATAGAGTCTCCAAGTAATGGAGATACATCTGAAAATGTTTTAGGGTAAAACTAAAACAAAACAAAAAATCCTACAATTACTTACGCAAGGGAAGTCAGCCGAGTCATTTTCATCTGAATCGAGCTTCCCCTCCTCTCAATAGATCTACAGACGACAACACATTGGTCGAAGCACTGTGTTTTCCTACACAGCTCTATTCAAGAATACAACAGCTTTTGATTACTTGGAAATACATCTGAAAATGTTTTAGGGTAAAACAAAACAAAAAATCCTACAATTACTTACGCTAGGGAAGTCAGCCGAGTCATTTTCATTTGAATCAAGCGTCCGCTCCTCTCGAGATCTACAGACCACAACACATCGGGATGATCGGTCGAAGCACGTGCTTGTCCTCTATCTGAGTATCTCCCATCACATCAATGTCAGTAAAGCCTTCGAATTCATATTCTGAGTCAGAATTGAAAAATAACTCCACAAGCGCTTCAACTTCTTCGTCAGTCGCCCTACTGGCAAAGAAAAACTCCCGTTTACAAACGACGAAGACGCAACTTCGTGAAAAAATTCGCAGAAAATTTGCAGCACGTTCTCTCGCTCGCCAAAATGGCGGATCTCGTTGCCACGTGATCACTGCACGAGGCAGTGATATTTATAGAGCCATGTGACGCGAGGGTCGCGTCTGGCAGATAAACAAAGAGGGTCACTATCTGTCGGCGCACGGATACGCCGACGGCCCTCTAGTGAATGTAGCTGGTGGAGCATGAATGCGCCGACGGCCCTCTAGTGAATGTAGCTGGTGGAGCATGAATGCGCCGACGGCCCTCTAAAGGTTAACAAGCAAGCAGGCAGAATAATCAAACACAGTTGAAGCAAGCATACAACAAAAGAAAATAAGCAAACAAGTAGGCTAAGTAATCGAACACAATCAAGCAGGCATACCAACACAGTAAATAAACAAGCAAGCAGACAACCAATCGACAATCGAAACAAGAATGAAATAAGCAAATGAAGAGAACAAACAAGCAAGCAAACAGGAGAGAACAGTTGTGTCTTTAGATCAGCGCGGAAAGAGTCAGACTCGAAAGAGGGATACAGATGAAGATTAGCAGGGAGAGAGTTCCAGACGAGAGGAGCGGAGGCAAAGAAAGAGCTGTCACCAAAAGATGATTTAATTTTACGAGGGACGAGGGTGGTGGTGTTTGCTGAAGAGAAAAGTGTTCTGCGTGGCGTGTAAGTGTCTATGAGGGCTGTGAGGTATGCGGGTCCTGTCTGTGTGAATGCGTTGAAAGATAAGCATGCAATTTTGTAAATGATACGTTCCTCGACACGGAGCCAGTGTAGTTTCTGAAGGTAGGGGGTGATATGCTCAAATTTGCGGACTCTACAGATCAGGCGAGCGGCATTGTTCTGCAGTTTTTGTAACCTGTCAATGAGATACTCGGGACAGCCATAAAGCAGAGCATTACAATAATCTAGCTTGGATAGAATGAACGCTGAGACAAGGGTCTTGGCCGCTTGCTCAGAGAGATAGTGACGGATTGAACCGATGCGACGGAGCTCAAAGTTCACAGAACGAATGATGGTCTGAATCTGTGCATGCATAGTGAGGTGGGAATCTAACGTAACGCCTAGATTTTTCACTGATGGTGATGGACTCTGGGAGCTGGACAGAGGTAGACATGCGTGGTGAGGAGGCAACCATTACCTCGGTCTTCTCATAATTTAATTTCAGCTTATTGAATGTCATCCATGACGACGTCAAGGACACATGCTTGCATTGAGTGCATTAGAGTGTCGAAACTCTTGGGATCACCCGACTTTTGTGCCTGCGTATCATCTGCATAAGAATGATGAAGAACCGAATGGGCAGTCATGATATCTGCGAGAGGAGTGGTGTACAGAACAAATAAAACTGGTCCTAAGGCCGACCCTTGTGGCACGCCATAGCGCAGCAGAGAAGTGTTATTGTTGATGGATACAGTCTGAGTACGGTTGGACAAGTACGACGAAAACCAGTTCAAGGCAGAGTCACTAACGCCAAACACAAATTCAAGACGGCTGATGAGAATAGCAATATCTATTGTGTCAAATGCTGCTGATAAATCGAGCAGCGCCAGAATAGAGACTTCTCCTCTGTCTAGAGAACGTAGAAGGTCATTTACAATTTTCACTAAAGCTGTTTCTGTACTGTGTCCAGGCCGATACGCAGACTGTAGGGGGTTGAACAGTTGGTTGGACGTGAGGTGAGCAGAGAGCTGAGACAGAACTACCTTTTCTATCAGTTTTGAAACAAAGGACAAGTTACTAACAGGCCGTAAGTTTTTTTAACTCATTATGGTCCAGGGCCCGTATTCACAACAGCGATTTATCTTTTTAACACTCGATTTATCCCCTAGCCCCGCGTTATCTTGATCGGTTAGATAAGGTACGCTCGTCAGAGGATCCTAGGTTGCGCTTTGCTATATATACTGGTTTCCAGCCAAGGGAGAGCAGAACAGGCAGTTGGAATCGTCTGAGTTTAGAGATAAATCGGAGTTAAAATAAATCGCCGATAAATCGCCGTTGTGAATACGGGCCCAGGTTAGGTTTCTTCAACAGTGGGGTGACAAGAGCAGTTTTGTGGACATCCGGGAAGGTTCCAGAAGTGAGGGACTCATGTACAATCTTGGTCAGGGTGGGGAACACTACGTCTAAACACTCAAAGAGCAGGGGAGTTGGGATGGGGTCAAGTTCACATGTTTTAGGGGCAGAGTTAGACAAGATCTTGCGGACGTCTGATTCAGTGACTGGGGCGAAAGATTCTAGGAAATTGCCACTGAATGGTTTACCAAGGGGGTGTGGGACAGAAGGCTGAGAGTAGCCTGGGTGCAGTGATGTCAGGTGTGCAGCACAGCCCCCCCCCCCCCCCCAAAAAAAAAAAAAAAAAAAAACCATCTCCATCCATTAAATGGAAGGACACCCAAATGAGTTTTCATATACAGTGTGAAATGGTGTCAAGGGATACATAGTTTGTGTTGCAGTGAGTAATATTAGGTTGTCACAGGATACCTGGTTCCATCCATTAGACCCACGTGAATTCTCCACTGTGGCAGGATGTGCTGTTTCTACCGTCTGCTGCCCAAATGTGACCATGCATGACACACCAGCTTGAGTGGTTGGAAGCAAGCAAACTCACAGCCATGTCATCAGGGGACTGAGTTGCATACATTTTGAATTGTATATAACTTTTCAGAGAGGGAAACAGTTAATGATGTTTACTGCTGTCTTCTCTGGAGTAACCTTTTTAAAAACTAGATAATTATATGATTGAAATGACTTCTTTTTTTAACTCCCAATCCTGGTGTGCTGGTGTGTTGACTACACAGTTGAGCTATTCATAGCTAATGTCTGGATTGAGAGATTGCTAGGGAGGCTGCCACAATGTGGCAGGCAGCCTGTTGAGAGAGATGGAGAGGTCTGTGTGCACTCTGTCCTATCCATTCAAGTTGTTGTCTACACTGCCTGGACCCTCTGACTTTTCATTCACCTTTTGGCCCTGTCAGAGTAGCTGTGCTGTTATCTCAGTCTTGTCTCTGTGTGGACCAAGTTGCTTGTATAAATCAGAGCTGGCAGCTTTGAGAAACTTCTATAGATGTTTACTAGTCCTGTCATTATCACTGTGGGCAGCTTGTACTTAACTTTCAGTACATCCACACATGAGAAGGCTGAAGTGCATGAGTCACCATAGAAAATCATCATCTTGATCTCAGAAGGTTTATAAGGGAAGTCTGAATTTAAGGATTGCATTCAATGCCAAAAAGCCTGCTTGAAAGTTTTGATGAAAGATATGATTTTGACCAGATGTTGCATATGAGTCATATCAGCTGTGTCCATATTGATGTAGGGAAGTGGCTGCCCTCTGTCTGTGTGTGTGTGTGTGTGTGTTTCTCTCTCTCTTTCTCTCTCTCTCTCTCTCTCTCTCTCTCTCTCTCTCTCTCTCTCTCTCTTCTCTCTCTCTCTCTGTCTCTCTCTCTCTCTCTGTCTATGTGTCTCTCTCTCAATGTGTCTCTGTCTC
>JAWQFJ010000891.1:99573-107641 GCA_034096865.1 Theodoxus fluviatilis | reverse complement strand
AGAGACAGAGAGAGAGACAGAGAGAGAGAGAGAGGGGGGGGGGGGAGGGGAGCTGGGAAAAGGGGAGGAAGGGAAGAGAGAATGAGAGTAAGAGGGTGGGTGGGAGAGAGAGAGAGAGAGAGAGAGAGAGAGAGAGAGAGAGAGACAGAGAGAGAGAGAGAGAGAGAGAGAGAGAGAGACAGAGAGAGAGTCAGAGAGAGACAGAGAGAGAGTCAGAGTAGCCATCAGTACTGATCAAAAGATCAGATAAAGGCCTTGCGGCCTAAGACATCTGAGGACATATCTATCTAAATCATTCTCTGTCCTCGCAAATGACGTCACGAATTCTATTCTATTCTATTCTATTCACCCCTCCTTCAAAAATCTCCTCGCAAATGACATCACGTTATACGCCGTCAAATGATCACGTCACAAATTTTGCAAAATGGAGTCTGTTGAATCATTTTCAATGAAACACCAAAATGTAAAAAAGTCACTTTCTTTTCAAACCTCGATTCTGAAAATTTGATAATATTGAATGGGACCTAACTTCCAGTCAGTGTGCAAAATCTCAAGGAAATCCGTCCAGTAGTTTTTGAGATATAGGCCGTGGAGACGGGACAGACAGACACACACACACACACACACACACACACACACACACACACACACACACAGACAGATAAAGTCTGTAGGACCTCCAGTAAACCTGGAGGGATAAAGTCTGTAGGACCTCCAGTAAACCTGGAGGGATAATATTGTAAGCAATAAGGAAATGTTGCAAATAACAAGAGAACTTGGCATTAATTACAAAAGCATTCAAATTAGGTTCTGATGACTGCCATTTCTACGCATTTTACATGCTACTCTGACAATAACAAAAGTATTTTGTCTGGTGGGACCCTCCTCTTTAGTCTGGACTTATTATGCACTATAACTCACTGTACAGGCACTATAACTCACTGTACAGGCACTATAACTCACTGTACAGGCACTATAACTCACTGTACAGGCACTATAACTCACTGTACAGGTACTATAACTCACTGTACAGGCACTGTAACTCACTGTACAGGCACTATAACTCACTGTACAGGCACTATAACTCACTGTACAGGCACTATAACTCACTGTACAGGCACTATAACTCACTGTACAGGCACTATAACTCACTGTACAGGCACTATAACTCACTGTACAGGCACTATAACTCACTGTACAGGCACTATAACTCACTGTACAGGCACTATAACTCACTGTACAGGTACTATAACTCACTGTACAGGCACTATAACTCACTGTACAGGCACTATAACTCACTGTACAGGCACTACAACTCACTGTACAGGCACTATAACTCACTGTACAGGCACTATAACTCACTGTACAGGCACTATAACTCACTGTACAGGCACTAGTACAGGCACTATAACTCACTGTACAGGCACTATAACTCACTGTGCAGGCACTAACTCACTGTACAGGCACTATAACTCACTGTATAGGCACTATAACTCACTGTACAGGACTGACAAGGTTGGAAAATATTTCCATTCACTGTGCTGTGTAAACTAATAACTATCAATAATATCATGGATTAACTCTTTCGTTTAGTTACTAGTTCTATCAGAGGATACGTGTACATTAAAAGGAAAGTTTATTACTGTAAATGCTGTTTAGAATTTATTTATTGAGAAAGAGTTCTTAATCATGAAAACATGATTAGCATTATCTTTTGACTTCTTGAAAGTGACGCAAAAAACAAAAGTTTCCAAATGTACTCATGTATGTGTCTGTTGCCATAACTGTCATCCAAGGACATTACATCATAGATGTCGTCGTCGTCATCATCGTCGTCATCGTTGTTGTCGACGTTGCCTTTGGCATCGTAGGAACGTTTGATGAAAACAATATTGCGTGTGTTGTCCTGAGCGGTCGCCCTCACTGCGTGCGTATCCAAAATTAATTTTGCATGAATTCATGAGAACTCGTGAGCATCTTTCCGGAAGCTTTGTTGTCAAACTGAGTAAGGACAGATAACACTGTGCTCCATCTCATCTCCTTAGGAACTATCTGAGAATTGTGCCCAGCGTGACTGAAGACCGCCCGATATCATCGGGATCTCCACGGTTACCAGAAAGCAAAACAGTAATGAAATCAGGTCTGATTTCCGGCTTGTCGTCAACAATGAGCGACTTTTTTGGAAATTATCTCCCTTGCCGCCGCTTGGCGGCGCGTCGGCTCCAAGGGGCTTGGTTGGTACACAGGACAAGTTCTTTCGCGTAGATTAGACCTGAGTGTTCGAGGTTTTTTAATTGTTTTCTTGCTGTCGCTTTCAAATCTGTTCACAGTACTAGGCTGGCTGGTTTACTTAGATGTGATTTTTTTTAATGCGTGCTAGCTGATATTAGGTTTAGAGCTTGAATTTTCAATGATATTACGCTTACAACTCCAGTGTTCGAACCAATGAAAACCACGGAAAGAGATGGCCGTTTCGTTCCTTGCATCTCATTGGCCAGCTTGTCATGAGGTCAGCCTGATCACGCGCTGACCTCATGACAGTTGTAAGCGGAAAAAGCGAGTTGTAAGCGTAGATGTGATTTTTTTTAATGCGTGCTAACTGATATTAGGTTTAAAGCTTGAATTTTCAATGATATTACGCTTACAACTCGCTTTTTCCGCTTACAACTGTCATGAGGTCAGCGCGTGATCAGGCTGACCTCATGACAAGCTGGCCAATGAGATGCAAGGAACGAAACGGCCATCTCTTTCCGTGGTTTTCATTGGTTCGAACACTGGAGTTGTAAGCGTAATATCATTGAAAATTCAAGCTCTAAACCTAATATCAGCTAGCACGCATTAAAAAAAAAATCACATCTAAGTAAACCAGCCAGCCTAGTACTGTGAACAGATTTGAAAGCGACAGCAAGAAAACAATTAAAAAACCTCGAAGTTTGCGACTTCAGGTGCTAACTACGCGACAGAACTTGATCCTGATCCGTTAACCACACCCCCAGAGCCCCTTGAGCCGACTTCGAGAGCCGAGCGCGCCGATGCACCACAAGCGTGGCGGCAAGGGAGATAATTTCGGCAGAAAACAAGTGCGCGAGATCAATTCCGTGCACGTTATGTGGCCACGATGCCGATCCAACAATAGAGAGGTGTTTGTGGCGGAGCTACGTCAACCATGGGAGGCGGACAAGAAAATCTTTCCCCCTGACGTACCCAGAAACGAGCTCCAGATTTTATCGTTGACTCTTCATTCATTCAACATGCACAGAATTTCGCCACCAGACGTAACTGAGTTTGTCAAGAGATCTGGACCATGGGCCTCTGGCAAGAGCGGCAGGACATCGAATAGAACGAGTTTGAAAAATTAATATCCCGCTACATTTTTCAGGTGTTTGGCTTGCAGGCGCCGAGCTTGTTTTCTGATCGAGATCACATACACACACACACACGCACGCACGCACGAGCGCGCGCGCGCGTACACACACATGCACGCAGACACATGTCTCTCTGTCTGCCTGCCTGCCTGCCTGTTTGCCTTTTCTCCCTAACCCCCCCCCCCTTTCTCTCTGCCTCGGTCTCTTTGTATCTGTCAGCGTGCGTGCGTGCGTGCGTGCGTGTGTGTGTGCGTGTGTGCGTGTGTGTGCGTGTGTGTGTGAGTGTATGTGTGTGTGTGTGTGTGCGAGCGCTCGCGGAGCATCATACATCCATTATTCCAGGGCCATTGGGGTGGGGGTGGGGAGATGGGGGTGGGTAGGTGGGTGGGGTTGTTCGGCGGAAGCACAAACAAAAAGAGGAAAGTCCAATCCATCAACGGTTAGGCCTATGTCAGTTACTGTACAACTGTCTCTTCCAGCGAGTTTCGACACAGAGCTACTGTCGCCTTATTCTAGTCCACTAGAGACTTCGCCTGACTCGGCTTCACAGAATGATGTAAAAGCATTCTAGTCCACTATAGAGACTTCGCCTGACTCGGGTTCACAGAATGCTGTCACCTTATTCTAGTCCACTATAGAGACTTCGCCTGACTCGGGTTCACAGAATGCTGTCACCTTTGCGATTCATTCCTGTAATGTCCAAAGCAATAGAGAAGAACTGAGTTTGTACGTCATACTGCTAGGTCATTTTTGACGTCACTTGTACTTCGGGCGATGGTCGAAAATAACAGTAAAGATGAAAGCAAGATCAACACGAGCTGTTGATTGTCATTTGTTATGAAACACAAAGACACAAAAATTCCAAAGTCTCCGACACACCTTTCATCACTGTAAACAGGAAGCGACTCATAAGATGACGTCATGACACAAGAAGGTGAGGAAATATTCCATGCCCACATAATCTGTACTCTCTTCTTGTCTGCGTGGGTAAGAGATGCTATTGCTTCTGGGTTCTTCTGCTCGTAGAACGGAGACGACGCCACAGCTATTGGATGCAAACAAAGCGAATTAGCATATCCTTTGCTGGCTCTTGGAATCATGCCATGTGGGATGCTCTTTTCACAAAAAGCTTTGAAGTCGAATAATTCAGAGCGCCGTTTCTTTCAAGAGCTGGTTGTGTGGCTGAATCGTGCACGGGTGTCATTCAGAACAAACGGAACCGGAACCCCGCTTTGGTTCATGCGCGGTACGAGCTTCGTTTCATGGCACTGCATAATATTTGTACTGTTCGTTTTGTTCTTCTTATCGATCCTGCGAACGAGGGGATCAGTATCTCTCTCTCTCCGAGAAATTCATTGATGATTCATTCTCCGAGCGTGTGGAAAATGGAATGAAAAAGTACCCCGGAAAGGAGACACCGTATCAAAGGTCAGGACGACGACCTGTCAATAGGTGCATTGAGACCGCTTTTGAAAGCTGCTACGGCATTTCCTGGGACGACTAAGATTGCAGGGGATCCACGCCAAAGGAGCAGTAATGCAATTTTTTCAGAATTCTCTGGGGTGTTTTCTTTTTTCTTATTTCTTCTTCTTCATCTTTGTTTGGGTAATCCTTCGCGTGTTTGATATATAAAATTGGTAACAACATGCTGGGTGTTTTAAAAAACACCTTTTGTCTAAATCAATCAAGGGGATTTAACTCCTTATTATCCGTTCAGAAATATTCTCCCCGGCATTTTCGCAGAACTTTGCGTCGTGGGTGCTCATCGAAGCTTTAGGACTTTTCCGTAACTCCACCCACCGACTGTTCTTGACCACTGCCCATCATTGGTGGGATTCTTGTAAGTGATTAACGGTCGCCTGCAGTCATTCAAGCTATCGGGTGCATTATTAGAGGCTGCACGAGTCTGATTCGTGCATCGTCAAGAGATGATGATGATGATGATGATGATGATGATGATGATGATGATGATGATGATGATCATGATGATTATGATGATCATAATGATCATGATGATAGAGTGATCTTCTGTGTTTACAGCAGTTATCTAGTCCAACGATGATGTACATCGACTAGAACGTTGTTACATTGAGACATGCATTTATTATCTGGTTTATTAATCCAAAGAATGACATCGTGAACCCGTGTCTTCACTACTTCTGGCAGGTTCCCGTGTTCCTAGAGATGGGCAAGAGACAAGGTCCATTCCCAAGTCTATAGAACGACGAGGAGATCAAACCACTTGAATCGTTGGTGTTGGCGGGAAAGGGCTCACGTGCGGAACTCTTGCTTGGCCGGAGTCAAGATCACTCCAATGGAGAGGCATTCCTGCCATTCCGTCTTGAAGGAGCTAGGTACCTGCAATCCCTGGAATTCCGTCTGTCCCCATCCTTCCTCAGGAGTGACGAATATCTCATCGAATGCTCTTCCAGCCCAGTTCTGTTTGCGGAGGCTCTCTGCGATCATTAGTGTGGCTATCGAGGTGATTGACGTCAAGAGTACCGCCACTCTGTGCTAACTATAGCTACGGCGCCTAATGTGACCCCACTTATCTTGTCCGCACCAACCGTAGCGTCGTGATGACGTATGGACACCACAGTGGTCACTGGAGTGGACGTCACGTGATCGGTCGAGTGTACTACGCTGAGGGAACGGCCGGTATACAAGGTGTTCGGAAGAGATGAGCGGCGAACAATCAGGCTTACATTCAATTTATCTATGGTCACTGTAGTCATCCGACAGCAGAATAAATACGTCACTTATAACATGCTTACAGGCGAGGGAACATATAGAAAAGACCGCCGCTCAATTGATGCACTGTTAATACTATTCAATACTAAGAGTGGTGAAGTAGTGCGGACGTGATTGAGGAGGAGTTAGACGCGCGCTTGGATTGCTGAACGCCCACGTTTGCTTGGCAAATATAAAGACCCTAAGACAGGAAATCGTGACGCAGACATATGGGAAGAGTCATGAATGGAAGTGGTTAGATCAGATCAGGGGAAGACTGCAGACTTCGAACTTTTAGTGTGTGGGCCAGTAGCCCGTCACAACGGCACAGCCTCAGCACAACAGTTGACAGACTTGTAGTGTGAATGATCTACTGAATTACACTTTGATCTTGTCGTTTTGCTTCTTGAGACGGTGGAGACAACAGCCATGTGGTGGTAGTAGTGTAGGTAGAGGTGAGGTGCGCGAATGGAGTATTAGTTGTATGGAGTGCGATATCAAGTTACTCACATACCATCTATGGGTCTGCAAGAGTGTGAATGTGGTCTCTGCTGAACGTTATGTCATCTCTGAACACTACCAACACTGCCATCACAAGCATCACCACTAACAGCAACAAATGAAGACCACAATTGTTTTGCCAGGGATTTTCCTTTTCAAATAATTTCTAGAATAGCTACTGACAGCTCCCTCACAAATAGCAACCGACCCCTTATTTTGCTCAAAGTGATAAACGATATTACATTTGTGATAAGGGGAAATATGCTAAAGTTCATAATCTGAAGCCGAACACCCTGCGCATGCGTGGAAGCGACAGAAAACGTTTTGACCTCAGTAGGGGACAGAAGTCGCCACCTCCCTGATGAAGACTTTATACAAATTGACTGACTTTACCAGTACCTTTACACTTGTTCAATAAACAGAATATGCGCAAATGAATTACACGACATGCTGCTACAATTGTAAACGACAGCTTATGTTCTCTCACTCAGAAAGAAGTTTCAATTTTTATGTGTTCGATAAGCTAATAACGGAAGAGACATAACTGCTATTTTCATTTCCCCCCTTTTTTTCCTCTTGTGAAATATTGCTCTTTCTGGACATTCTTTTCGGTCAAGATGAAAAAAAATCCCAATACCCAGACAGGTTTTTCTAACAACAAGAATTCAAGGGAGAACTTTTCTTTCCCATTTTAGACAATGTAGTCTGTTGTTAAGCAACTCTCAAGTGCAATTCTTGCAGGAGTAGAATTTCGCCTCTCTCTTTTTTATCTCTCTCTCTCTTTCTCTCTCTCTTTCTCTCTCTCTCTCTCTCTCTCTCTCTCTCTCTCTCTCTCTCTCTTCTGCATGCTATGACTCAAAAGCATGACCCAGCAACGTCACACAACAAAGTTTGGGGCTGTCACCTCCAGGATTAAGATCAGAGCCGGAACTAAGGCGGGGGATTTCTGCTGTGGAGCCACAGCACTGCCTGCAGACAGTAAACAGTGCCAGCCTGACAGTCCCCCCACAGGGCTGTCATGGCCACCCACCCCAGAGTCTGAAGTCTGCTATCGCACGTGTCCAACTCGTGCTTGGGTCAGACGGGCTCTCAGTTTGCAGGAACCTCGAGGGTGCCGTGGAAAAAGTATTAAAGGATCAGTCTGGTACATAATCACAATCGCCACTCATTCCGTGGCTTTGTAGCAGTGTTAGTCACAGTTCGAGAAGGTATATCTTACTCATTACCTCACTTTTTTGCATGAACCGTGCAGTAGTTTTGCACAAGAAAGATAATACGCTCGTACTTCTGAGCACGGTCAAACTAAAAATGAATGTTTAAAGGCACCACTTTCCGGAGTTATGAGGCGCTGCACAGTATTGTCAACTATGAATTGTCGTTGTCAGAAATCACTTGTTAATGTAGAAATCTGATACTTCTCTGCACGTTGTGTTAAATCTGTATCGTCTGGGGAACGACGAGCTTCCTATTTA
>JAWQFJ010000891.1:77073-92073 GCA_034096865.1 Theodoxus fluviatilis | reverse complement strand
GGCATGTCTATCCATGGATAAACTGGCTCGAGGAGGATCTGTTTTTCCTTTTGACAGAAAGGCCATGAGTACACCTTTATTACGCCAGTTTCTCGGGTGTCATGCAAGCCCACTCACTCCATTAGTATGAGCACTCAACTGCTTGCTATTCTTCGGATCTATTTCAAATCTGGTTAGGATTTTTTATCCTGGGAAATTTCATTGAAACGCCGCTGTCAAGCACAGGTAATTGTAAGTCAAAGCTTTGCGGTTCGTGGATTTTGAGTAATGAAACGAATCACTTCAGTGGAAAGTCGTTCGCTTCCATAGAAACAAATCAATTCTAAAGGCGGTCCAGAGACGCAACTATTTTGGTATGGAATTCTTCGTAAATGGAGACTATCATAAGTGTAGAAGAAAACATATTTACTTTTTGCTGTGCAGGTGGATAAATGTGAGGTATGCAAGAACACCACATACCAGAAAGATCCTGCTGCCTCGGCGCCGAATAAAAAAACAACTAAAGACTTTGCGGCACTTTCGTCTCTAAGATCACCTGATCAAATACAGTTTAGTGTCCTTCGTCACCTCTCCATTCGAATGAGTTTCTACCGTAGATTAGCACAGACACAACGACTGTAATAACTACTGCAACAGCAGCTACCACCACTGCAGGTGGTAGTATCGCTGCTGTAGCGACAGCTTCGAGAGCTATTTTGAGAGAAAGAGAGAGAGATAGATAGATAGATAGATAGATAGAGAGAGAGAGAGAGAGAGAGAGAGAGAGAGAGAGAGAGAGAGAGAGAGAGGAGGAAGGGGAGGGAGGAAAATAATAGGAATGAAATGTGGTTGAAGTCAAAGAGGTGTAAGTTTGATGAACCTGGAAGCGAACGTGCATATTGAGCGATCAAGACTGGTATACAGCAGAAATTTCCCCAATCTCAGGGTTTGAATACGCCCTTGAACATCGTAATCGCGGGGATCACATGAAAGAATTGTGAAGTAAAACTTACAAAATCATTTGCAGAGACACAAATACATAGCTAGATGCGCGTGTACGCATACAAGCATGCGTAGAAGACCTCACTCACACATATGCATTTTGAAAAGCATGAAATCACGTGCATCCTTTACACCTCAAAATCTGCGTGTATCCATTCTGGTTGGTTAGAAATTGACATGAGTGCGTGTCTGGCCTGATGATTTCTCCAGAAGTATATTATCGTACAGAGATTCTTTGTGCTACTGGAAAAATCCTCACTCCTGCCCGGAAGTGCTCCCACAGAGGTCGAGTTACCGGAACAGTCCCCGAAATCTCCATGACAACGGGTTTCAATTGATGAGATGAGAGTCTAGCGCAGCCACCGTATGGAGAACACTTACGGCATTCATCACAAAAGCTGTTATACCGGCTGCAGCTTGCACCAAATGATGACAACTTTTGTGTACTTTGGCCCTTGCAAAGCATTCGCCAGGTCTCACACAATTTCCTAAGAGGTATACAGGAAATTAACATAAGTGGAACTACATTTTCTCCCCTCGTATTCAATAGGCTTGATTGAGTCATGGTAATTACTATAATTAGTTCTACTGCCCGATCAAAGACTGCGACCAAAATACCTCTGTTTGAACGTCAGGGGCCCCAATTTGACGCCTGATGACGTCAGTAACCGTTGGAAGCCTTCTCAAATGACGTTGAATGTGCAGCCAACCTTGCAGCGTCGCTTTAACGGAGCCTGCCCGCCTGAATGGAACTCAATTAGCCAATGCGGATCACGGGGGCCTAATTAAGGAGCTATTTTTGAATGGCCTCAACGATGGCTGTCACGGTCTGCCGAAGACATCCGCGGGCCGACGTGCTTTCCGCCGTTTTTCGCTATCGACGACTCCTGGAATAGCCTGGGTTGGTCGACTTTCACCTGGCTGGTTTGCTCTCATGTCACGTGCGGGAATTCTTTCTGTTTGAGGGTAGGGAGAACAACATGCGACGACAGACAGTACAAGTCAATGCGTGGCACTGAAGATGAAGGCTCACAAACTTACATTGAAATTATTAGATACAAAATTTCAATCATGCAAAGAATCCCGCTCGCGCATCGGACAGCTTGTCTTCTCGTAACGTTTTTAAAATTAACATCCACCCCTTGTCAAATCTTGCTAAAGAGAGATATCCTGTTTACCGCATGATGACTCTTAAGACGAAAGTCTTCACACCTCATCAGTGTGACCAGATTTTGTTTTGGTGTGTATGTGTGTGTTTGTAGTGGGGTGGGTGGTGCGTGCGTGCGTGCGCACCTGTGTGTGTGTGTGTGTGTGTGTGTGTGTGTGTGTGTGTGTGTGTGTGTGTGTGTCTAGGTAGAAAAACACGCGTCATTGCGGAGATGCTGATCCTTTAGCAACTCATTACCCTCAGACTAATTTTCCCCGGTCTGTAACCTGGTAACAGGGCAGTTAATAACGTCTGAATTGATCATGTCAGAGTTTGCCGTCTTTGGCTGAAGCAAGCGTTTCATTTCTTCGATAATTTTTCAACAACACCATGAAGTGCCTTTCTGGAGACCTTGACCAGACATGACCCCAAACCTTAAGGTCGCATGAACCAAGGGCAAACAGTCATCATTTCACGCCAACGTTTGTATGTGAACTTGTGGCAGCAAGATGAAAGACGAGTCAGCTTTTCGAGCAGCAATTATTGGCCTGCAGACAGCCTTCAGCCAGTGTGGGTGCTTCGGTCATGGGTGAATATTGCATGATATTTACAAGGTGCTCGCAATTGGACACTCCGGGTCATCGATTGAAGTGGCTCTCGGTTCTCGACGGCGCGCACAAGAAGTGTGCCGTCCTGAAGGTCAAGGCCAAGGGTTCCCGTTCTAGGATAGTTCTCATTCTCATGGTTTTCTGATACCGACACTGGCGGCATTAGATAAGTAGAAAGTTATCATAAAATGAGAGCATGGTACCGTCCTGAGGAAGAAAGAAAAAATTATAAGGGAAAAATTAACATTTGATAATCGTGTTCTTTTCATGTGAACGTTGTTATTATACTCATGCGACACGATTAACAGATATTGATATAATCTACAGTATCACGATAACTCAGTAGTACAATATTTGATCGGTGTTTCTCATTTTCCCGTTCATTAGTCGGTTCTACCCATAATATTTCTGACAGAACAAAAAAGCGCGAAACATTACCGACAAATTATTCTGTTTGATGACGATTTTGATTCAGCTCATGAGAACAATATCATTCTTTGATGGAAAGATGCATTTTAAGAATTGATAAGCAATCCCTCGGTCAAAGAGGTGGACTTGTTGTGACCTATAACGGAAAAGTAATCACTCAAATCGCATTACGCACCATTTTGTGACAGCTAATTTTCCAGAAAGAATTTCCATTCAAAAGTAAGCAAATGTGTTGCCCAAAATTGCGAGTGCTTTCTCTTAATGCTTTGTAGACTTGTTGCGTCCATTCGAATTCTTACACACCGTCATAGCATGTGTATGGGAACATAAACTAGTCTTCCCGTATAGATTGTAACCTTTAGCAGATTAATCAATTTCAGCATAATGAGAAACAAACCCTAATAACTTTTGATCGAAACCTGGTTCACCTGTGAACGTTGTAAGTTCACGTCTGGAGATTGCCCTCCATTACATAGGGAGACGTGTGACTTCCGTTACCTCGGAAAAGCTTTCAGAGACGGGCCACACTAGTGAACTCGTCCGAGGAGAGGGGTGTGAGAAAGACAGCCAAAACTGGCGAGCCGCACATGCCGGCTGACCATAACATCAAATTGGTCGCGTTTTTATTAATATATTCCGCCTCCGAATCTTCAGATACTTTGTCATTCTGTGCGTGAAGAACTGCGAATTCATTGCCAATTAACTTACCAAGATTGCTTGCTAGTCAGATGCTATGACCCGCTAGCTTGTGCAGCCCGCCAGGTTAGCTGTCTGTCCCTCCCCACTCTCCTTGGACGAGTCCACTGGTGTGGCCCGTCTATGGGAGCTTTTCCATTACCTCTGTGTTACCTCCTACAGCAAAAGCAGGTTTTCCTGACGGATTCGTCGTTGCTAATTTTCTTGTCCTTTCATTCATGTGTGCCGCAGCTCCGCTCCTGGATTCGAACCTCCCGCATGTTTATATTGATGTAGATCATTGGTTCTGAGGAGTTGGTCAGTAAAAAGTGTCTTGTTGAACTTCTACTGTTCGCTTGTTTCTTCCCACTTGGATGCTTGCGATCGTTGTTTTGTTCGGATCGTTTGAATATGTGTGTGTGTGTGTGTGTGTGTGTGTGTGTGTGTGTGTGTGTGTGTGTGTGTGTGTGTGTATGTGTGTGTGTGTGTGAGCGTGTGTGTGAGCGTGCGCGCGCTTGCTTGCGCGTGAGCGCGTGTGTGTATGTGAATGTGTGTATGTCTTTTTGTGTGTGTGCGTGCTTGTGTGTACTGTGTGTGTGCGCATGTAGGTAAGTATTTTAATGTGTTTGGTATAGCGTGCACTTTCAACCCCGATGCCGCTCAGTGACGCTTGGCACCAGCAGTCTCCACGACTTCACTCCTGTCACTGACATTTCTCCAAACAGCCGCACCATCCAAGTGACTCAGAGGGGGTTGCTAAGGCCTGTGTGATAAAAAATGCATTTGCAGACCTCCTCTGAAGACTCTGATTTTGCCTTTTGGCTCAATGTCTCTGGCAGCTGATCCCAGAAAACTGACGCTGCTGAGTAGAAGACTCGGTATCCTGTCGATGACTTTGTAGGTGGCACTCTGAGGAGACACGGTTTTAACTGGACCTGCGTGCGTGATTGTGCGTGCGTGCATTCTTATGAGTCTGCGTACGTGCGTGTGACTGTGTGTACATTATTGTGTGTGCACAAGCGTGAATGCCCAACTACCATAAGCAACTGTATTCTGTGTTTGAATGTGTTTCGTCAGTAAGGGTAGTCAAAGGCCAATTTCCTATCCTCTAATCGATTTATAATTAAACCTTCACTCCCATTGCCCATGCCTATAAGTGTTCATTTAAACCTCTTCGTGCTCGCATTTAGACAAGGTAAGTTTGCTCTGTTGCTATTCTGGGAGGCCTGTCCATCCATGGATAAAACGGCTCGAAGCGCATCCAATTTTAAATGTCGCTGGTAAGACCATGATTACAGCTTTATTACAACAGTTCCTTGGGTGTCAGGCACAGAATCTACGTAACTGTAAACGCTCTATGGCTTGCCTTTCACCCGATATGTAGCGTAAGGATCGGATGGATGTAACGACTGTGAGAAACTATATTTTGTAATGATACAGCTGTATCCGCTGAATGACAGAGAGAGACATTATTTCTTTGTTAAATCAAATTTATTTCACATTGCTCCACATTCTCATATCACTTGCCTGTCGATTTCACGTCGGAAACAAACATGGCCATCACACTCACATGAGCTTTCAATTCTCGCAGATCTTTGAAAAGTTTTCTTAATGTACAGCGATGAATGCCTTTCATACTTGACTGAAATATGCAGTTCGACTAATCTGTGAAACTAATGGATAAGCCATGCGTAAAAACTACATGTGGTCTCAGAAATCGAGCAGTTTTCTACTGAATTCTGAATCGCACACGGAATCGTCATCGCTAAGATTTGTTACTAGATTGAGGAACCCGTTCTCACGCAATGGATATATCTATTCCACCCGTGTTTTCCGAAACCCTACTCAATCCCCACTAAATTCAAACGCTCCACATCCACAAAATGATTGATCAACATGAAGAGCCCACAGATATCGAATTGTGTAAAAATAGCTTTAGGTACAAGTGTTGCCTGTGATCACAGATGAATTGACATTGATCATAAGAAACTTTGATATAGCACCGCACAGTTTACATCATTGTAATACTGATAGTCTTATGAGGTAGAGTGAACATGAAACGCACTTTCTGTCTCTCAAAATAGGGCAGCACGAAACACAATGAAAAAGAAAAGTAAAAATAAAGTGCTCACAGTTTACAAGAGATGATACAAAAGAGTTATGGTATTTAACCATTACAACGTTTGAATAAAACAGGCATAGTTCTTCTGAGATAACGAGACAGCCGCAATGTATATATACGGCTATTTGTAAATTTAATTAACCCACTAAATGTCAATGAGTATGAATCACAGACATTCTGCAGTTCAGTATCAACTCAGTTCTTTCATATTTTTACTCGTAAACCAAGCTTCTCATTCCTTGTCTCTCTTCGCCTTCCTTCAATAACTATTCTTTCAACCAGGCGTTCATTTGCTCGAGACAGGATTGTGAGATAACCAACTGTCTTTCACGACAATCAGAAGGCTCGTCGAGGAAAAACAACAGACATTGGCGATGAAATAGAGCATTCAATTACTATTCTTTGGATAAAGAGAGGATTAGCGGGTAGAAAATAGGGAGGAGAGGGGTGGGTATTCAGTTTGTGGCACCCGACATTCGAGTACACGTGGGCGAGTCGGGTGTCTGCTCTATTGGGTAAACCCATTGATCCGCGGCACCTGCCTACATCTCCCTCCACCCAAACAAACACGGGTAGCCTCGCGACAACCCTTCCACAGCGGGTAGCGCGCCTCTCCCACCCGACTTGTCAATCTGTCTGGATTCACCCAGATCTCACGGAAGAATATGTGGGTGGAGGTAGGAATGAAATGAAAGACTTTGTTTGGAATGGAACGTGTGTGTGTGTGTGTGTGTGTGTGTGTGTGTGTGTGTGTGTGTGTGTGTGTGTGTGCGTGCGTGTGCGTGTGTGTACGTGTGTGTGTGAAAGAAAGAAAGACAGAGAGAGATAGAGAGAGAAAAGAGAGAGAGAGAGAGAGAGAGAGAGAGAGAGAGAGAAGAGGGGGGGGGGGGAGGGAGGGAGGGGAGAAACAGATACGCAGACACAATCATATCGCCAATTACTTTTTTCCCTCAGCGTGGCCGATCAAGTCACGTCTGTGATAAGGGTACGACATCAGAAAAAAATCTGACGCCGGCGGAATACAGCCTTACACAAAACCCCACGTCAGCCGAAGCAAGATTCAATTTCATTTCACGTCTCACAGGATATTGCACCTCACAGAACTTCGGCCTTCACAAACCCTAGTACCTGCCGACTCACCGAGATACCCTTGGCTACGCTGGAATGATATATCCTGATCGGATCTGACCCTATCACTGGGCTATCGGCCCAGTGCGAAATAAGCTCAGCCGCAGAGTCTAAAAGGGACCCAGTAAATCTAGATGGAATCGTTCCAAAAATGTTGGCATTCACTGCCTGGACAGGCTGTGATTAAAGATCACCCCAAGGCCACGCTGTGAGCTGATATTACGACCGACAGCGGGCGAGCTGGGCTGAGGGTTGGTTTCGGATTGATTTTCAACAGAGCAAAGTGCCCATTACGTTCTATCGGGTTGGCGACACGAGCGTTGTCTCACCCATGGGCAGACAGACGATAATCGGTTTACAAAACAAATGTTTCAACAATGGCTGAGTGATCGGAGATAGTGCTCATTTTTACGTCAAAGCGAAATAGTTTTCAGTGATGATGTGCCTTTTGATGTCGACTTGCAAACTGCACTCAGAGGAATGAGGTGCGGTACTGAATTTGACAGTGCTCTTTCCGTTCTCACCCTGCCAGATCCCCCTGGGAAGATTTAAAGGCAACTTAGGAAAACTCGAATTTGAAACAGCACGAGGCGTAGTAATATATCGAAAATTCTCTAGAGAGAAAAAAAAACAGAGACTACACAAGAAACAGAGACAACGTGCAGTCAAAAAACTGGTCACGTTTCAAATGTCCTTTCAAAGCTTTGTACACGCACGATTCTAAACAATTCTCAGTCGAGAATTGAGTCATTTTTGCCAAAAGGACAAAACGATCCTTACAATGAGAGCAAAACTGAAGGTCAAGGTCCGAACTCGTCTCTTAACCATGACAGTGTGCATGGCGTCGTCGGTCGTCAGGACAACAGCGTCCTCTGGTCAAAGGTTGCGTGACGTCAAATCAGAAGATGACGCATCAGGGAATGCCTCGTCATGATGATGATGACGAGAAGCAGACTAGACGGCAAATGTAGATCTTTGCCTAACTTAGGCAACACGTCAAAGCCTTGAAAACGCTTAGTCATTGAAAGACAGTGTTTACAGGAAGATTACAGAAGCAGTGAGACTGGCTACAGGACCTACTGTGCAAACAACGAGTATTACTGTGTCGGTACCGACAAAGGGCTATGTGGGCCTACAAGAGGATATTGAAACATAGGTACACGATTTTATTCATCTGCACGCACGTATGCTAAAGAGGATCATCTACAATTCACTCCCAAACGCTCGAATCATGACCCATCTCAGACATTTCTACCAACGCAAAAACCTACTCTGGTATTATCACAGACGAAATATCACACGATCCAATGAAAACAATGGAGTACGTTACGAGAGAAGTTTTCATAAAAAGAAGACACAGTCAATGACGCTTACCGCAATGTGTCAGAGGAAAAAGACACAAACACATAAGCAACGTCTGGAATGCAAGCAAAACAAAACCGAGAGGGCATTGCGACGACCCAGAAGCCACTTATCACAGTCAAAGCTAACTAAGTCTCTGATAGATCGTTCACGCGCTGACAGACACAGTTCTGTGAAGGACCCGGCGGAACTAATTCACTGATGGGGAAAGCAGTTCCTCCACCACGTACTGGCAGTTCCACCAGTGAAGGCTCTGGGAGTCGCTAGACGTTGCGGTCCATTGTCTCGGCACAAAGGCGGAACAGTCGCTTTACTTCCAGGCACGTGAGCGTCAAAGGTGAATGCAAGTCCGCAGTCGAGACCCAACGGTCTACCTGACACGGTAAGATGCCGTGGGGGGAGGTGGGGGGGGGTGGAATTTTCAGGGGTTCGGGTGAGGACCGCACGGACGAGGTTGGAGAAGGCAATGGAGGACCGGGTGAGGGGATGGGGATTGATGGTGGAGGGGAAAAGGCTCAAACACAGGAGCCTCCTGGAAGCATGGGCGCATTCGAGAACTCGGAACTGATCAAACAAATGCGAAGAGCGAAAAAGCCCCGCTGGCGTCAGTATCAACGCTCCTGACTGGGAGGCGGTGAGGGACAGTTTTGCTTGAGTCTGGTGTCGCTTGTGGAGTGTAAACAGACGGTTTGAAGGGGCCCCGTGACACATGGGAACGATTTTTTCTGGTTTGCTAGGGCTCTGGTAGAAGAGAGTTTGTAGTTGACGTCGTTAGGAGATGAAATCACAAATAACACAGAATAATTTATGCCGTTTTCATTGTTTTCGTACAACTTCCCTGTGTTTGCGTTTTGTTGATATTAGGATGATCCAGATTTGTAACAATAACACCAAATCCTCCACAATCAGTAAGTCCTACACACTTTTTAAAAAATCAGTCAGCAAATCTTCCTAGCTTTAAGCATGAAAGTTGAACAAAAACATGGCGTAGTGATCACTTTGAGTTCGAAAATATCGATGAAAGTGTTTCAAAAAGTTCTTCCTGGAGTTGTATTCCAATCGTCCTTTCCACACAACACGCACTGACATCCTAAGTTCGCAACAGCAGTGCTGTTTCGCGGTCACTGGCAAACTTTGATGGAAATGAAACTGGAGGATTGATTGTTGGTAAAAAGAATCAATGTCTCCAACGCTCTGGACTCACCGTAGCAGTAAATGAAGAAGTCTGCACACTGAAATTCTTTACAACAGGACTGTTGTGTAGTCTTAGACATCGTTGCATGAAGTAGATATGATACAAGCATGCTTAGAAAGGGCACAGTATCTGGTCAGATATGATGGTGAAATATGAAGGAAATGGTTCACATCTTCTCTGCCACTCTTTCTCGACGGTGAAAATGTTGGACTACCGGAACAGTTTGTCGTTACACGGGGAAAGACGACACACTGAGACGAAACAATGGCGACACATTCTGTGTCTTGCTGCCGAGTAATTGCAGACGCACCTCCTTCAGGATTCGCGCTGCTGCAGTTGTGACAGTCGAGAACCTCGGCCCTTCTTTCTGAATGGGCCCTGGGGACTGACTGCGTGGAAGAGTCACGTCTGACTCTACACACCTGAGTCCAATTGAAGCTCCTGAATCAGGAAAAGAGACACCTGCATCACGAGTCCTCTGCTGAGGGCCCCGGTGACATGACGATGTGGAGTCCCGTGAACTTGTCGGGGAGGGTCTCCATCCACCTCATGCATTTCTCCACCGTCAGCCTCTTTTCGTACTCCTCCAGCGTCTCGGGAGGCTGAGACTCGCCACTGGTGGACGTCCCTGCGGTCCCCACGGCGCTCCCTGCAGAGCCTGACATGTTGGACTTTCTCGTCGTAGCCGTCTGAGTGACCGGTCGCCTCAGTGTGGGCCTGGTCATCTTCGGTCTGGACAGTCGGACGTAGGCAGGCTCCCGCATCTGGCTGGAGCGAGGTGTCCGAGAGTAAGACGTGGACCTGCGAGTCCTGCTGGTGAGGAGCTGGTCGTGAGAGTTCATCGCGAGTGAGCTGGACATCGGCGCAGCGCTCAGTGACGCGTAGAGCGAGGCGAAAAACCCGGGGCTGGCTACTCGGTATGACAGAGTGGGCGAAGGGCTGAGCGGCGAGGGAGACAGATCGCGTAGGGCAGTGCTGGCAGAGAAATGGTGCTGAGCGGCTAGCGGCGAGCGAGGGGATTGGGTAGTGCGGGAACTTGCTGTTTGCGAGGCGCGCGCTAGCTTAACGGCGTCTGGTCTGAAGCTGCTGGCGTGGTCCGTGGCTTTTAATAGCGGCGCGCTGACGTCGTGCCGGCTGACGAGTTCCCGCCGCGAGTGACGGTGCGCGTTCGCCAGCCTGCCGCTCCGCTGTGACGTCACCTCCCCTTCACCCGTTTCCGTCTGCTTCAGATCCGGGAAGAGCGAAAATCGACCAGAGAGGCCACCTCTTTCTCCAACCTTACCTGATCCCGTCGTTCGTTCTGAATCTCCGGCCGAATTTGCACCCTTTTCCACCCGCTTCTCTCTCAGATCGAGTTTGGCCAACTCTCTCTGCGGATTGTAGTGGGGGGAGTGATTAGCTGCAGGACTTTCCCGGTGTCGATTTCCAGGTGTCGGCGACGCTAATCGCGGCGTCGCCAGCGTGGCATATGTCGTTTGGTCAGCGCTTCCGCTCTGTGTTGTATCATCATCACCTGGCGGCTTGTGTGACGTTGAAGGGCCCAAGTTGTTGCTATGACGACCGTCGACCTCTGAACCTGAGCCTCTCCTGTCAACCCGAGTGAGAGAGGGGAGGGCGGACCAGGCTCTTGATTTTTGTAGCTGTTCTTCCTTGTCACTGAGGTCTGATATAGTGTTGAGTCCATCTTGAAGAGTGAAGCGGATTACGCTTCTACCTTTAAGCCTTCCCGATTCTGAACCGTCATTTGCGGTGTTTTCGGACAGGTCCTCTTTTTCACTGACGGACTTTCGCTTGATCTTTTCTGCGCGCTCTTTCAAGTAATGTTTCGTGCGTTTGTCGATACTGATCAACATTTCCGACACATCTTTATTTTGAACATTCGTGAGCAAACTGTCCTCTCTGGAGCGATTTCTTTCCCGCATTGTCGTTTCAAACGATGACCTTGAAACGCGGACGGAAGTTCTGTTCCTAAAATCGGGATGGGCCGTCGACGGTTTCTGCGACACCATACCTGAGTCTGATTCCTCGCTTGCCTCGCTGACGGGTGACAGTTTGACTCTGGAACTGAAGTCTTCTCTCTTGCCACCAGCAGACTTTCGTCTTTGGTTCGGACTGGTGCCCGGTCTTGTAGCCAGGCTCTTAGGACGTAGAAAGAAGGGCATTTTTGCAGGCTTCCTGAGTCTACGAAAAATGCTGGTTCGTTCTGACTCTTTTTGCAGTAATACCGGCGGTAGAATCGTCAATGAAACGCCACACGAAGAGAACAATCCCGCACATTCGATATCCTTCTGTCACAAGATCCCACTGATCACTGTTGATGTGAATCTGGCAGTACGCATTATTCAGAGCTGTATGACCGAGTTCCTGTTTATGTACAACGCACAAAAGTGCCGCAGCAGTAAAGCCTTATCGTCCGAGCAGATTTGTCTTCACGAGGATTTACATTAAAATCCGGCCTTGGGATAAGATGTAGGTTAGCTGTGATGTTCCATTTTAGTCATCCTATAAGTGACGCGAGCAGAATCTCTTACATTTTTACACGCATTACTGGGTGACGCTAAATACACCACCTGCAGTGAAGCTCGTCAGGTCAAGGATAATGCGTGGATTTATCTGCACATTGTTCTGCACGAAACCTCTCACGCTGGCTATCCCTCGTGGACCTCAGAATCCAAAGGCAGTCTTTGGAAGGAGAGAGATTTAGGCATTCTTCAGAACTAGGCTCCGGTGACACCCACACCCCCCCACACACTCACCATGTGGCTCAGGCTTAATCCGACCTAGCTGTCCCGTAGGAGCACACTCGAGTCAATCCAAGATCACATTTCGGTCCAAAGCTGCCTCAGAGACACACAGTCCCCGTGGCGACGGACAGGTGAGACAACATCAGTCCCCCCTGCAGGGCCAAGGAGAGACACGGCAGATGGACAAAGCTTCTCCACCAAAATCGTCATGGTTCGCAGTGCCTGACTGGGAATCCGTGCTTGAGCAACCTTTGAGCAGGTCGTGGTCCGCTGAGCAAGACTGGAAACAGCATCGAGCTGTGACGATCCAATCTTCAGCGCACTCCTTCAGTGACGTTGTTATTAGCAATCCTCTCCAACTACACAGCAACGGCGAATGTCGATGCCATATTGGTGTTAGTACCATTGTCACGACCCTTGTTTCATTCAGAAGTCTGAGCTGCTGAAGGCAGATCCACTGGTTTAGGAATTCCCATAACTATATTTGTGAGATGAAGAAAGAACTTCACTGGTGTATCAGTATTCCAAATATGAGACTATAGACGAGATATGAAGATTATGCTTCATCGATCACCACATCAGCATAACATTCGAGTTGTTTACTGCAAGTGAGGTATGTCACGCTGCACGGGACGTGTTTTGTGTAAGACCATACTGACAACGATGTATAAAACAGTTGAACACATATATTTCAAACTCATTTCCATATATTCAGATTACCTTCAGTTTTCTCAAGCGGGTCTCGCAAAGTGGAAATTGTCATTTCAAGACTTCGATGAGTCAAAAAAGGTTTTCAAACGCTTTCTGGCGCTTGTCATCTTTCAGACGAAAACACAGATGGAAACGTCAGGTTTGCATTTGGGATGTTCTCACTGACTTTATTTTTGCCATATTCAGCTCAGCATTCTCTGAATTTTCTATCATTTCTTGAGATACATTCTCCACTGAAATAATACAAGAGTTGTTTTCTCTACAATGTTGGAACACTGAAATCTCTCGTTTGGATAAATTTGCGTTTCACTCTACTGTCAAACAGACACCAGTTGACATTTCATTATCACAGAGGATTGGCCGTGCGAAACGACACCAGTTCATGGGTACATACAGCTGAACGTCTGTTGCTCTCGTCCAAGCCTGGCGAGCCGGCATAACAACACACAACAGGGTGGTCGAATCGACGAACAAACGGACTCGAAACGAGCGTTTGGCACGCACGGACCGCTTACCCTCAGGTTTTCTCCTCTCGGTGTCGCTGTCGCGTCCAGGAAATCGTCGCGCTAGAACACCCAGTCCACACCAGTCCATGCTCATGAGAGTGTTCATGAGGCAAAGGGCGACTGTATTGACCACATGGAATGTCCAGAAGTTTGTTACCCTGGCCAGAACGTGCGTAAGGTAACGAGCTGACCCGGGAGGATTACGGACAAGGTAGAAGACCCAGCCCCATCTCTATTGTCCAAGATCAACAGCGTGGCCAGGTCGCTTAACTTACACTGACCTAGGGTACCCTATGTTAGCGTCAACCGCCACTAGCGGAGCGCTCGAATTAATACTGCCGGTCTTCCACGGTTGAAAACCCGTGAAGGAGACTCCGAAGAGTAATAGACTAGTTTGGTCACATGTAGATAATGGTGGCATCTATCCCATGGCCAGCACGGCAGGCACGGCTGCACTGTATGAGATGTGTTCGCACCCATTAGCCATTGGGACATAAGGTGTTGTAACTGTGAGACGCTGACAGTCGAAGTCAGCGCTGGCAAGACTGTGGGGGTTCTTGCTATTAGAGTCTCGTAATGGGATATTGTTTCCTACGTCCTGAGAGTCGTGTATGTAGAGCGTTCATAGACATACCATAGGTACTAACTACACTCTGAGCGGTATAGCTTCTCTCCGCATGCTCATTCAGTGCAAAACTATGAGGCGCACGCCAGCCGTGAAATTAAAACCTCGTCAATGGGTTTGTTATGGGAATTGTTCCCACGAGTCTTATTTTGCAGTCGAGTTTGATGACAATGTTTGACACACATCTCCAAGGTGTATAATTGGCAGACAACCCAAAGAATACTGCCACTGAATACCCTTCTTCTGTTCTGTCACCTGAATTTTGATTCATGTAGTCTTGTGCTCATATATTTTCTTCGTCGATTTTCTCTCTGTATGACTACATAAATCATTTTCTCCAGAGAATGCACTAGCCCCATCTACATACAGCCACGTAATTATGGGATAAAAATAACAATTTTTGACAGGACATCCAAAGCCATAATTGACCCGAAAATGTTCGTTGTTTTATAAACTGCTTAAAAACTCATCTGCCTTTTTTTTTTGCATCCCCACTTATGAAAATTTACCACTGTGCTTATTATTGAAGATATGATTTAAAAATAGATGTCATGCATTAAACTAATCACATACAGTTTTTTAACTTAATTTTTCCATTCACCCAGATTATGATTTATTCATTTTATTGTAATTCTGGTGGTTTCGATAGCACCTGACGAACAACTTGGCCGGCCCTCCCCCCCCCCCCCCCCCCCCCCCCCCCTCGCCCATCCACTTTGAATTATAATCGCTATTTTATTGTATTTATTTTCTTTGAAGCATAGTTG
>JAWQFJ010000891.1:10000-77063 GCA_034096865.1 Theodoxus fluviatilis | reverse complement strand
ATACTGTGGTGGATAAGGTTATTATTTGTGTCAGGTTAATTAAGCAGTCGCAATGTAGCTTTTGAAGCACTTGCTTTCGCAGCACTTGGTTTTGCTTCATTAGAGCTTGTTCTCTGTGCAAAGCACACCTAAAATGTTCATACTGAGTTTCTCGCACACCTCTGTGTTGTGTATGGGTTTCGCGCAGCTGCACACACAGCACAGAGTATCCTAGAAATTTGTCATGTTTGATGTACTACGAACGTTAGTACCCAGTGTTCATTTCGTCACAAGTCTCCCTATGGGCTATCCAATTTACTCTGTAGCATTTTGTAAAAAGGAAGTTAAAATACCTGTCATTTTGTTCACTTGAATTTCCCAATTGTTCATTTTCACAGATTGTTGACATTGCATTTGTGGATAGACCATTTATTCATGAAGTTCCATAAAAGTGTATCTGTTCATGATGAGACTGCAAGTTCTACATACCTATTTGTTGTACAGGTTTCTGTAGAATCTAGTTGAGAAGGGCATCATTTGGCAGATATAACTTGAGTGTGGGTTACAAGCCCTGGTTTGTGACTGGATAATGTTGCACCTCATGAAGATGGAACTTTCTTGATTGACCAACTACTGCATGATGTAACATCATTTAAGCCCATCTCTACGTTGCCTAGATTTTGACTACAACCTTTTTCATGGAGGAGTGATCCGTTCCTCTTCAATGAAAACAATCCCAATTTCTCAAGAGGAACTTTTACTCTCATACTTGCAGCAATACGGAAATCTCTCACTGTACTTGTCCTCAATGACGCCCAGACCTCCAGTTGAGGAAAGTTAATTTTTTTCTCTCTCTCTCTGTTTTTTTTAACTTTTTTTTCTTTTTTTCTTCTTGATTTGAGAGTCTTCACACTTTTCTATCACTTTAACCAATTCAGGGACTTCACAGATGTGACTTGTTAACAATGCAAGGGAAAGTATATTTTCTGGGTTTACAAGGCGATGGCTGTGTGAGTGATCTCTCAACATTTTCCAATGGTGCTGTTTTTTCCTCCCGCCATTTTTCCACGGTGCGTCAGTCTTCGTTCTCAGTACAGATCCCAAGATGAGAAGCTGTTCTGAGGCTAATATATTCGAGGATCTTCTCTCTCAAAGAATTAGTGAGATCAGAGAAGGAGGAGATACAGGTAAAGTTTGATGGGGGGAAACCTGCTCCGGTCTGATAATGTGATAGTCACATGAGTCTGCTGTCCGCTAGGTGTGGATTCTACAGCAGCTCCTTGCAGAGGAAAGTTGGGAGCAGTGTGACAGAATTCTGGCCAGAATTGCGAAGGATGGAAGAATGAGAAGCTGAGTCAGTCAGCCTTTCCTAGCTGCCAGAAAGGAATCTTGAGAGTTTGGTTGATGCCTGCTGCATCAAAGAGGAGTATCCAACTCAGTTTGCCAGCTGTCATTTCTAGAAGGAAGGCTGGAAGATTGGGTGGCTTGTCTGGAAAGGATTTTAGAAGGTACGTGACTGGGATCAGCTTTGGAGAGAAAAAGTAGGGGTTTTTGCTTCTGAATGAAGGTGTGCAGGTTCATTTCTGCCTCCAGATTGTAGAAAGGATTTTGGAAAATTGGACAGTTGCAGGAAGAATTCCAGGAAAGTTGGTTGGAAAGCAGAACTTATTGGAAGGTAGACTGCTTGTTTAAATTACAAGAAGTGAACTTGGAATGTTTGAATGGGCGAAGTTTTTGTTGGCTCATGTGGAAGGGTTTGTAGAAGGATGGATGTAAGGATGAGATTGGAAGAGCCGACACTTGAGGCAGAAGATGGAGTTGGCCGGTCAAGGCCGGGGTGCTGTATTTTGTGATGTTCCGAGAGAGACAAAGAGTAGTATTTTCCTTGCCTGTGATTGTCAGTCTTGGAATCACCTTGGCTGGCCGGAGACATCGGTAGATTTGCCCTTGAATATCTCACTCACGTCTTGTTGATCTGCAGCTAATGATTCCACAGGATTTCTGTATTAAATCACTGGATACCACTGAAATGAGTATACACCAAATATAGCTAGATTATATGGATTATATATATATTTCATGCTGTATTTTTCCTTTCTCCTCACCTTGTTCCCTGTCTGTGAGAGGTTGACATGCTTTTCAAGCTGTGGATTTTTTTTGTGTGTGTGTCTGTGTGGACTGAGTGTTCGGCATGCTGCAGTGATGTCACAGAGACACTGGGTGAGAGTCGACATAGAAACACGTCTGTCCATGGGACAGTTTGACCACTGCATTTACGGGGGGCTTGTGGCCCTTGTCATGGCTTAGGGCATGCTGGGTTTGCCACAGCTGTCATACAAATGATAACTTTTTCAAATCAAAGGTCGGGAAGAATGGACATATGTGACCCTCCATCACTAAATGAGTCGCTTGCGCAGTCGAGTCATTTTGCGCAAACCGCCCTCAAAAGAGGTTGGGGTTGTGGTCGACTTCAATATTTTTGTTTATTTGTCTTCTTTAGTCCCTTCTTCATTAAATAAATTTAGTTTTTGAAATCAACGTGTAAGAGTATGTTTTATGATGTTTTTGGACGTGGTGGTAAATCATTTACAAGAAAACATCTGCGAACCGATCATCGACATCAGGCATTTTCTCAAAGTTTCGTAGCAGCCACTGCAACAGATCGACGCAGGAATACTCTAAGCTGCCAACCAAAGCCAAATTTGATTCGCTGATGGTTGCTTCATCTCTGTGGCAAATTTCATGAGTCTAGAATAGGGTTGCTAAGGAAAAAAGGGGAATAATGTCTGTAAACTTGAAACGCGTTTTTCTCAACAAACGTATTTTTAGGGTGTCTATCATCAAAGTCATGTGAAATCCTATAGGGTAGTGATATTTTCATGATTCTTGCACCATTGAAAAGCTTGTTGTGTGCTGTTTTTAAAAACATACAGATCTCAAAATGTTCAAAATGCAACGAGTGACTCATTTTGCGATGGAGGGTCACATATATGGAGCCCATTATTAGTGGGGCACTTTGTAGATAATTATTTAGATTGGCAACGGGAGGTGATTTTCTTTAGATTTTTTTATTTTTTTTTAGTGAAATTTTCTCAGATTTGACATTGGTGATAAGGTATCCTGTTGGCTCCACCAGTTTGTACACCTTTTTGCAGCTTTCCATGAATTTTGAATGGGTGTTCCGTCTGTACTCCCACGCACACTGGACTCGGTGCACTTTTCCATGGGTGGAGATGATAGATGGGTTTAACCAGGTCTCTGGTGTCTTATTTTTCCACTGGCTCCTTAGTGTCAGCACTTGACTATTTGGAAAATAGAAGGCGAACCAAGCTACTTTCCACATTGAATTCAGATTTGTTTGGGATAAGAATGAGGGGGAATGAAAACCTCTTGGACCATTTTACGGATGTTTTAAAAGAAATGTCTCATAAATGACTTGTATTGAATTTAACATGTTTTCGTGTCCATTGTGAAATTTTAGCTGTCAGCCTTTTTTAATGGAAGAAGTCAGAAGTGCAGTTTTAGAACAGTGGAGGAAGGTGCATTTCTTTTTAATTATTTCAGAAACTCATTCTTCCCCATCACCGCTCCCCTTTTCTCCAACCCTCGTTCCACTCTCTCAGATCATCTCTGAGAGAGTGTGGGACCTCTCACGTAGCCAACACAGTCCTTAGCACCCGAGCCCCAGTCTGCAAAGGGAAAAGCCCTACCCCCGCAAAAAACACAACTTCACTTCACATCCTTGATATTACTGTACAGAAGATGGACACTTTTTCATTGGGCTTTTGACATCTCTCAGAATTGTGTCCGTCGGCTGTGGATGTTTTGATGCGGAAACGGTGAAGTTCATCTGTACAAAGCCAACCATTGGTTTCATTTCTCCACAAATCACAGATGAATTGGATCATGTGAACAATTTTTGCCTTGAATTTTTGACAAAGTTGGTTCAGGCACGGTCATTGCTGGCCAATGAATAAGCTGCACCTGAATCCAAATCACTTTCTATGAATATTCATGAGGCACTTTGTACAGCAAACGTCATCCTTTTGTTGTTTTGTTTTGTTTTACAAAGTTTTCAAATGCTTTGACTTGTTGTAAGAGCTCATTGATTTGCTCTGTCATATTTGGAAATGGCCCAAACACAACCACCATGAAAGATAAAAAAGGAGACTTTGTTTTCCCACAATTCATCTATATTCATGATAGTTGCATTTGTGTACACTGGTGACATCTCGATTACATTGTTGACTGATTTGTCATGTGCAAACTGCACTTTTAAGTTCCTTATCAATTGTTGGTCATTTACATTGTTAGTTTTGTTTTAGCATTGGGTTTGATGCTTTATGAAGCTTTGAAATGCTTGTTGGAGTGTGATTATTTGTGTTGTACAGTGAACAGTACTTAAGCAGTCAAGAGTGAGATGTGTATATTGACACACCTAGGAGTGTAGTGTGTAGACGCTAGATGACGGGTTAGAATTTTGAAGCACCAGTTTCTCTGTGTAAGTATGTTTCTCAGTTGGTTTACCGTCTCCCCTCGGTGCAAGTCAAGATTTTTGATGGCCGGTGTTGGATTGTTGTGCCTGACGGTTTCAATCCTTGATGTTAATGCATGAGCCAACGAAGAATTGCGTCAGAGTGTATGTGCCATTGTAAATGAATATTGTTTTGAATGGTAGAGACTTGTTATTTGCTGCTTGCGTATGATGTATCTTTTCCCCTCTTTATCTTATTTCTCTCTCTCCATATTTTGTGGATTACTCTCTCTAGATGTTATTGTTCATATGTCACAGTTATTGTGATGTATGACCAGTTCATTTTTTATTGCTCTAGAAACTCTCGTGGAACATCATTTGTTTCCAATCTTTGTCATGGATTGCATTCTCTGTGCATCCTTGTTCACATTCTACAGTTCTTTTCAATGTTTGACCAGTTCAGTTTCTGTAGAAAACATTGTGCATTATGGGTGATGTGAAAGTGGCAAACATTGTTACAAAAGAAATTTAGATGACATTCTGGACAGTTCTGAGTGTTCACACGGGAAACCATCTCATTGGCTGGGGAAAAACTTAGGTTTGATGGAAATGGGAGTCATCTAATAAATAAGGAGATAGGTTAGTGGCTTGGGTTTGATCTTCCAGGGTTGCTTGAATGCACGATAAAGTCTTATAGGTGTGACGCTGTCCCAATACCCTCCTGGTAGTCTCTCCGGCTGCTTGGGGCCGCCCCTGGCTGAGCTACAGGAGCAGGCCCCTGGCTGAGCTACTGGAGCAGGCCCCTGGCTGAGCTACTGGAGCAGGCCCCTGGCTGAGCTACTGGAGCAGGCCCCTGGCTGAGCTACTGGAGCAGGCCCCTGGCTGAGCTACTGGAGCAGGCCCCTGGCTGAGCTACTGGAGCAGGCCCCTGGCTGAGCTACTGGAGCAGGCCCCTGGCTGAGCTACTGGAGCAGGCCCCTGGCTGAGCTACTGGAGCAGGCCCCTGGCTGAGCTACTGGAGCAGGCCCCTGGCTGAGCTACTGGAGCAGGCCCCTGGCTGAGCTACTGGAGCAGGCCCCAAAAGCCCAGCGGCCAGGGGTTCCAGCTGATGAGAGGGCATCGAACAGCTATGTGTTACAGTTGTGTCTTTGTGCCAGGTTTGTGGCATTAAGCAGATAAGTTTCGATGAAGAAAATGATTATCGGATCATGTCCTGATAGGTTTATAGCAAGTGCATCTGGGTAATGTGTGTGTCTCAATATTGGGGGTACATCAAAATTACTATCTGGGTATGTATGTCCATGTCCGAGTGGGTGTGTATATTGGTCGAGGTGTGTGTGTGTGTGTGAATCCCAATCTGCGCCTGCGTGTTCATGTCTGTGTGAGGTGTGTCTCCTTCTGGGTAAATG
The DNA here is from genome assembly GCA_034096865.1 of Theodoxus fluviatilis. Taxonomy (NCBI): domain Eukaryota; kingdom Metazoa; phylum Mollusca; class Gastropoda; order Cycloneritida; family Neritidae; genus Theodoxus; species Theodoxus fluviatilis. The sequence continues at coordinate 71,201 of JAWQFJ010000891.1, read as the reverse complement.
TCAGTGTGTGTGGGTTTATGTGAAGGGGTGGTGGTGGTGATGTGTATGTGTGTTTCAGTGTGTGTTGAAACGTAGCAGCTCCGTCATGCTCTTACTGTGTCTGTTTCTAGATCTCTGTCGACTCTGTCTTGTTCATGAAGATCTTTCCCTTCAGTCACTAAGCTCTAAGCTCTCAACCTGCATCTCCATTGGTGCAGTACTTGTGTTCCCATGAGTGTAAGGGGAAAGAGCTCACCTTTGACCTTTCTGCAGGGAGTCCCATTCAGGTTTTGAACTCGTAATCTTGTAAGCTGTTTCTGTGTGTGTGTGTGTGTGTGTGTGTGTGTGTGTGTTGTCTTGCTGACAGAGCTGATGTGCACACTGGCTATGAACACAGTCTCCTGACTCGAGGATTGTTGCTTGTTTACAGTAGACCTGGCAGTAGTGATCAGAACATTTCTCTGCCTGTGTGCTTTCGACTCTGTCTTTGCCATGACAGGACTAAGCTTGAGAAAGTCCATAGCTTCCCTTTGGTAATTCTTTGGTTGCTGGCTTGGGAATGGAGTACCGGCGTCGGATATCTCTGATGAATGTGCAACAGGAGGATATTTTGTGTTGATGAATCTCTTGTGTCAAATATGTCGTGTTCTCTCTGATAGAATGTCGTGGTGAAGAATATTCTTGAAGTTATTTCCTCAACACAGTGTCTGTTTTTATTCTCTTACTCTCTTTTTCTGTTTTTCTCTCTCTTGTTCTTTCGCTCTTCTTGTGGGGTATGGAGGTTGATTCACAAGGAAATGAAATTACTCATGCAACGTACTACTCATTTCCAGCAGACAATCAGAAAAGCTTCACTGTGACATTGCTGCGATTTTAACTTGGGGGGAGACTTCTTTAGCCTGATGTGTACAGTATTGCCACAGTGCTTGTACGAATCATGCACACTGTCTTATGCCCACCGTACCTATCCATAGAGCTCGAGGTATTCAGGCTAGAAGGAAGGGAGAGAGGATTCCACATTTATGGAGTTTGTCCAGAGAACTTGCAGAAGTTGTCTAACCTTTTGTTCAGCCTGACTTTCCAGGCTCTAGTGTAACACTGATAGTGAATGGCACATTTGGATATCTGCAGTGCTTGGGTGCAGAAGTAGATGAAAGAAATCTTGTCCTGTTGATCTGTGTTGATGAGCCAAATAATGTTGCGACTGGGTGTTCTTGTGGAAAGTAAATTTCTCCAGTCGTCCTGGGCAATGCCTCTTTGCAGAGGCACTAGTAATACTTGGACACTTGCACAGAGGAAGAACTGGTCAGTTTCTTTCTGAACAGGGTAATGGTGCGGAAGGAGTTGGTTTCTTAGTTTGATCACATGAACGTTTTTTTGTTTTTATTTTGTTGGGAGGGTTTTAGTGTTATTTTTAAGATTGGCTGCTAGATCCAATGTCTTTCACTTGGTGTAATTGCCTGCAGATTGTGAGTTAAACACAGCAGACTTATTCACCCAGACAGACGGGAGCAAGGGGTAACACAGTCTACATTCGAGGAGTTTGTTTTCTTTACTGTTCTGTTATTTTGCCTTTTCACAGTAATGATGTTCTGAAAATGAAATGTGGTTCAAATGTTACATGTGTGTTACCATCAGTGTAGAAAATCTATCAAATGTTGAAAAGAATTGAGTAGATAGAAAGTTAAAATAAAATGGCTTTTTGAAAAAAGAAGAAAAAATTATCTTCAAAGGAAATGTGGCAAGCAGAAGTATAAGAAATATTAGCAGTTTAAAATGTGACTCGATCAGAAGAAATACGAACATAATTAGCAAATAAGTTATATTTAATAGCGCTGGAACGGAACATGGTGTAGGACGATGTGATGTGAAGGAAGCTGGAGAGAGTGACGGAGGAAAGGGAGGCAGGAGAGAGGAAAGCAGAAGAAAGTGAAGGAGGGAAGGGAGGCAGGAGAGAGGGACGGAGGAAAGGGAGGCAGGAGAGAGGGAAGGAGGAGATGAACAGAAGAGGGAGGGCTGTCGGCAGCCTGTGATGAGAGCCAAAGAAAAAATTTGTCCCAAACGTTTTCCCCCCGGATTGAACCAAGGAACACCTCAGGGCCGCGTGTTGTGTCCAGTCCCTGAGGTCCCACAACTCCATGTGCCAATCAAAAGGGTTTCTGTCCCACCAAGTAAATGTAAAGGGTGAGAAATTGACGCTGCCATCTAGCTGGACACAAAGGGAACATGGGCTGTACTAGGCTAGTCAGTGAGAATGTGGGCACACATCGACGCTGTACCCTATGCTTCACCCTGTCCCTTGTCGCCCTGCCAAGGTGTTGGCAAGCTCTTCTTTTCTTTCTCAGTTTCTTCATTCTAGATTTCGCAACCATCTGGAGATCAACTTTCGCGCGTTTCTTAATGCGAGCGACTTGCAAACAGAGACGGGTGTCAACAGGTGTCGGCATACAGACACCACCCTCTGCTTGCTAGCGACTTGCAAGCAGTTCACCCTAAGAAACGCACGCCATGCATCTCGGCCCTTTGGTCGTTACCTGACCGCTAAATTTAGAACGATGAGTCGGAGGAGGGAAAGGTGAGCGGGATCACCCACGCGTTGTATAAGGCACGGGCCCCGGAGCGTTCTGACCCAGTTTCCCTGGCCGCTAATACCCCAGGTTGCTCACCTTACAGAACGTGCAGCAGCTGGGATATAGGTGGGAGCTACTTGGATACCGGGATGGCAGCAAGGGGTGAAGATGGTGGGATGAGATGGTTGATATAAATGAGAATGGATGGGGGGTTTGCAGGTCAGGGTTGGGTTTGCTGTGTGCCTTGCAGAGTCAGAATCGCCCCAGGGTATTCCTGTAACACTGGTCCTGGTGTCGTCTACTCGTGTCCGATTCGCAGCAGTGAATGTAGCAAGTGTCCTGCAGAAACTTCAGATTTTAGCGGCGATGTGAGCTGGGCTAGCACCTTAGTTTCATCTGTGCCAAAGTAAGCCGATGGTCCCCTCTGTAAATTGTGCACTGCCTTCTCGTCAGGCTGTTTTTAGAATGTGAATTCGAATGATGATCTCATCATCGTGTTAGCATCTGTGACATGTTGGGCATGCTGCCAATATATCATATATCGCCCACCCACCTCTTACAAGGATTATTTGTCAAAGCCTTTTTAAAAGTCGGAGCATCGTAAATTTGCAGACTGATCAAATATTACCCTCACAGCTTCATCTATCACTTTATATATATATATACACCTTACATTCACTCGACGGAGTCGAGCAAAAGCAGATAATACCGGGACTACACTTGTTGCGAGGTCGTTCCTGTGCCTTGAAGACGGCAGGGAAATCTTCAAGTCTGGTTGTGCTCTTGCAGCGGTAGAAATGACCTTTGACCACTGTCCTCTCCACTTTCTAAGTCTTGGAGAAATTTTTCTCAGGAAGGTAATGATGAGAATGGATGTTCTCTGTGTTTCTTCCCAACTTCTCCTCGGGTGTTGTGTTGCTGTAGTCGTACAGGACAGTTTGAAGGCCCAGCACATTTCTGTGATGGATATGATGACCTTGTACAAGATTGCAGCATGGCTAGAATTGTCTCTGTGTGTGTGTGGCGATGCGCTGACAAGTACCTTCCACAGAGATAGAGAGTGTGTGTGTGTGTGTGTGCGTGTGTGTGCGTGCGTGTGTGTGTCTGTTTTAGACCGAGAGCATGCAGTGCTGTTGAGCTCTGTGATGAAAGATTCATGCAGAAGCCTGGTTTGTGAGATTCGAATTGGATTTGGCATCAGAAGATAATTCTTGGATAACCTCAGAACTGTGTCAGATTTCGTGTTCGAAGCTACTTTTATCGCGACTGTTCATGGGTTTTTTCCGTAGGAGTGGCGTCGTGTTGAGCGTGGATCGCTGGCTTGTTCAGGTGTCTTGGGTGTAGCCATGCTTCCTCGAACGACTCTGTGCTTTTGACCTTTCTTCAGGTTGAGTGCAGCAGAACAGTTTTGAATGGCAAAGGCTTCTCTGCTGAAATTGTTGCCATTCAAATGTCATGGGCGCAGCAGATACCACAGCTCTGTGAGTTTCAGCTTGGTTTCAGTAAAGTTCCATTGCTAGGATTGTGTACTCAGTGCGATGCATTTGTTTCTGTGAAAGTTTTGCATGTATACTTTCTCCTTTAGGCAGTGATACTGGAATGTCATGTCGGCTAGAATGGCATCTCGCATAGATCAAGCTGTAAGGTGTAATGCAGACTCTCTCTCTCTCTCTCTCTCTCTCTCTCTCTCTCTCTCTCTCTCTCTCTCTCTCTCTCTCTCTCTCTCTCTCTCTCTCTCTCCTCCCTCTCCTCCTCTCCCACTCCCTACCCCCCAGTTTTTTTAAGCTTATGGTCTTGTTCATGTAGTCAGTATGAGAGCTTTGTATGTGGGAGGTTTTGCTTCATGCTTTGTAAGACACAATGAGGGAAATAACTCGTGATGAGAGAGAGAGTGCCACTGATACAGGTACGTCACACAGTGAGTACACACCTCCTCTCAATCACTGTTACCAATGCGTCATGACATACTTGCTGTTATCCACTGAGATGAAAAGAGATTCGTGCTCTTGATCATTGAAAAATCTTTCATCCTCCACGTGGATTCAGTTTAAGTTAAATAAGACGTCTTTTCCTTACTGAACCTTCACAACTACCTTGATTGCAATCTCATGACCGGCTTTCTCGAGTCGTAGCTGGGGGCATTTACGGGCGGTATGGGACGCCAAAGGTTAAATCTATGAAGAGACCGGAAATGTCGACAAACCTGTGTTTTCTGTGTATGTGAGCGCCTGAACTGGTGCATGAAAGTGACAGGCTTGTGTCTGTGTGTGTGTGTTCAGCCCTCGAAGGTGTGTTGACAGTTGAATGTTGTGCAGCAAATATCTCGTCAGCGTTGCCCCCTTAACTCATGTGGGATGACGGACTTGCCTGTGTAACGTACACACGTCAACTTGTTTGATTCTATTCATCTGTGATAGGAGGTTCAAACGTGAAGTAGAGGTCTTTTAAGGGATGGGGAAAAGAGAACTCGTGTTGATATTGTGGATTCTAGTTTGATAAAATGACTGAACATGTTTTATGATTGTTATTCCTATCAATATTCAGTGTACATATTCCTTTGTACATAGATTTGGTGTACATAACAAAGATGTACCCACTTAAACAAATGGCATATAAATATCATTGCAAAGATGTTTTTGGCTTGTACTGTTGTCTGTGTGTTTCTTCACTCTGTGACGTAGTTGAGTCACAATACGGCTCCCAGTGCAGAAACAAGTACCCTAGCAAGTGGGGTGGGGGTGTTTCCGACCACATGCTGGGACTGATCTCATGAGCTGGTGAACGACCAAGTACTATCAGCATCGAGCTACCTTGGGTTTTATCAAACTATGTCAACATTGGCATTTTGTAGAGGTAGACATTGTCACAACTTTGTCCAGTACAGTGCAGTGTAGGCTTAACACACTACCGTGCACTCTAAGAAGAAAAAATGTGCACAGTACAGTTCAGTATCACACAACACAGTAGTACAAGAAAATGCATGTAGAGAAGACAAGTTTGTACTGTATAGGATAATACAATTCAGTACAACACAACTCATGACATAACAGTATTAGACGAGACAACTGTATGCAGTACAGTACAATGCACTAAAGTACAACATACTACACTACAGTATTAGATAAGACAAGTGTATGCAGTACAAGACAGTACAATGCACTAAAGCACAACACACTACACTACAGTATTAGATAAGACAAGTGTATGCAGTACAAGACAGTACAATGCACTAAAGCACAACACACTACACTACAGTATTAGACAAGACAACTGTATGCAGTACAGGACAGTACAATGCACTAAAGCACAACACACTACACTACAGTATTAGACAAGTGTATGCAGTACAAGACAGTGCAATGCACTAAAGCACAACACACTACACTACAGTATTAGACAAGTGTATGCAGTACAAGACAGTACAATGCACTAAAGCACAACACACTACACTACAGTATTAGACAAGACAACTGTGCAGTACAGTACAATGCACTAAAGCACAACACACTACACTACAGTATTAGACAAGTGTATGCAGTACAAGACGGTGCAATGCACTAAAGCACAACACACTACACTACAGTATTAGACAAGTGTATGCAGCACAAGACAGTACAAGGCACGAAAGCACAACACACTACACTACAGTATTAGACAAGTGTAAGCAGTACAAGACAGTGCAATGCACTAAAGCACAACACACTACACTACAGTATTAGACAAGACAAGTGTATGCAGTACAGGACAGTACAATGCACTAAAGCACAACACACTACAGTATTAGACAAGACAACTGTATGCAGTACAGTACAATGCACTAAAGCACAACACACTACACTACAGTATTAGACAAGACAAGTGTATGCAGTACAGGACAGTACAATGCACTAAAGCACAACACACTACACTACAGTATTAGACAAGACAAGTGTATGCAGTACAGGACAGTACAATGCACTAAAGCACAACACACTACACTACAGTATTAGACAAGTGCATGCAGTACAAGACAGTACAATGCACTAAAGCACAACACACTACACTACAGTATTAGACAAGACAAGTGTATGCAGTACAAGACAGTACAATGCACTAAAGCACAACACACTACACTACAGTATTAGACAAGACAACTGTATGCAGTACAGTACAATGCACTAAAGCACAACACACTACAGTATTAGACAAGACAACTGTATGCAGTACAGTACAATGCACTAAAGCACAACACACTACACTATAGTATTAGACAAAACAAGTGTATGCAGTACATGACAGTACAATGCACTAAAGCACAACACACTACACTACAGTATTAGACAAGTGTATGCAGTACAGGACAGTGCAATGCACTAAAGCACAACACACTACACTACAGTATTAGACAAGTGTATGCAGTACAAGACGGTGCAATGCACTAAAGCACAACACACTACACTACAGTATTAGACAAGTGTATGCAGCACAAGACAGTACAAGGCACGAAAGCACAACACACTACACTACAGTATTAGACAAGACAAGTGTATGCAGTACAAGACAGTGCAATGCACTAAAGCACAACACACTACACTACAGTATTAGACAAGACAAGTGTATGCAGTACAAGACAGTGCAATGCACTAAAGCACAACACACTACACTACAGCATTAGACAAGACAATTGTATGCAGTACAGGACAGTACAATGCACTAAAGCACAACACACTACACTACAGTATTAGACAAGACAGCTGCATGCAGTACAAGACAGTACAATGCACTAAAGCACAACACACTACACTACAGTATTAGACAAGTGTATGCAGCACAGGACAGTACAATGCACTAAAGCACAACACACTACACTACAGTATTAGACAAGACAGCTGCATGCAGTACAGTACAATGCACTAAAGCACAACACACTGCTCTACAGTATTAGACAAGACAACTGCATGCAGTACATGACAGTACAATGCACTAAAGCACAACACACTACACTACAGTATTAGACAAGACAGTGTATGCAGTACAAGACAGTACAATGCACTAAAGCACAACACACTACACTACAGTATTAGACAAGACAACTGCATGCAGTACAGACAGTACAATGCACTAAAGCACAACACACTACACTACAGTATTAGACAATACAGCTGTATGCAGTACAGTACAATGCACTAAAGCACAACACACTACACTACAGTATTAGACAAGACAACTGTGCAGTACAGTACAATGCACTAAAGCACAACACACTACACTACAGTATTAGACAAGTGTATGCAGTACAAGACAGTACAATGCACTAAAGCACAACACACTACACTACAGTATTAGACAAGACAAGTGTATGCAGTACAAGACAGTACAATGCACTAAAGCACAACACACTACACTACAGTATTAGACAAGTGTATGCAGTACAAGACAGTACAATGCACTAAAGCACAACACACTACACTACAGTATTAGACAAGACAACTGTATGCAGTACAGGACAGTACAATGCACTAAAGCACAACACACTACACTACAGTATTAGACAAGACAAGTGTATGCAGTACAAGACAGTACAATGCACTAAAGCACAACACACTACACTACAGTATTAGACAAGACAATTGTATGCAGTACAAGACGGTACAATGCACTAAAGCACAACACACTACACTACAGTATTAGACAACTATGCAGTACAGGACAGTACAATGCACTAAAGCACAACACACTACACTACAGTATTAGACAAGACAGCTGCATGCAGTACAAGACAGTACAATGCACTAAAGCACAACACACTACACTACAGTATTAGACAAGTGTATGCAGTACAGGACAGTACAATGCACTAAAGCACAACACACTACACTACAGTATTAGACAAGACAGCTGCATGCAGTACAAGACAGTACAATGCACTAAAGCACAACACACTACACTACAGTATTAGACAAAACAAGCTGTATGCAGTACAAGACAGTACAATGCACTAAAGCACAACACACTACACTACAGTATTAGACAAAACAGCTGCATGCAGTACAAGACAGTACAATGCACTAAAGCACAACACACTACACTACAGTATTAGACAAGTGTATGCAGTACAAGACAGTACAATGCACTAAAGCACAACACACTACACTACAGTATTAGACAAGACAACTGTATGCAGTACAAGACAGTACAATGCACTAAAGCACAACACACTACACTACAGTATTAGACAAGACAAGTGTATGCAGTACAAGACAGTACAATGCACTAAAGCACAACACACTACACTACAGTATTAGACAAGTGTATGCAGTACAAGACAGTACAATGCACTAAAGCACAACACACTACACTACAGTATTAGACAAGACAAGTGTATGCAGTACAGGACAGTACAATGCACTAAAGCACAACACACTACACTACAGTATTAGACAAGTGCATACAGTACAAGACGGTACAATGCACGAAAGCACAACACACTACACTACAGTATTAGGCAAAACAGCTGCATGCAGTACAGGACAGAGCAGCGCATCGAGCTCAAGTGACTGTAATGCCGCGGCAGAACTGACCTTGGACACAGTGGTACAGATATTCGAGGGAGGGAGGGAATTGAGGGAGGGAGGGAGGGAGGGAGGGGGGGGGGGGGGGAGAGAGAGAGAGACTTGACTTGACTTTGACGTTGACTTGACTTTACTTTTACGACGTTTGAGGCCTTTTGTGAGGCCTGTTCGACCGTTCCATGTGATAAACTAACTTTGCTGCAATGCGTGGCGGGCTAACTACTAGATCTATTGCATATTTGGNNNGAGGTCATACTGTACATCATACCTCAACAAAGGTACCCTGATGTATTTTAGTATTTATTGGACACAGAAAATATACGTGTGTCTGTGTACGTGGATGTGGGTGTGAGTGCATTTGTTTCACCTGGGCATTTATTTGGTTAAAAACCGACAATCTTTTCAATTTCACTAATTTCACTAAAAAGCTATTATATGTGGGACTACGTCTTCTCAGATGGTGTTAATACTAGTGAGTAGTATGGACCACTAACTGTGTTTCTAGTTAACAGTCAAGCATTCTCTATCTCTCTCTATTTGACAAAGGAACCTTGACCTTTTCATTCCCCTGCGGACTGGGTATTAGAGGAACAGGCTTATGCTGTCTCCTTGCACGATCCGTTAACGGCGAATACCCAGGGAAATAATGACTTGACTTGCTCTTATTCTAATAAGTTCGAATGATTTCGAGATCAATGGCCTTGCAGAGCCTTCAAAGGTTGGTAGGCTGTAAACATCATCCATTTGACCTTTCCATTCAACTGCCAAGACGTTGTCCATTTCAAAATCTGAACATCGACATGATGAACTATTCGCACTGGACGGCTAGAATGCAGATACATGCAGTGCAATCATTTCTTCACACGTTATCTGATTTCCACTGATTGTTCCGTGGTGCCGGTCCGTTCCTGTTGGAATAATCGTCTAATCAGGCTGTGTGCGGCCTATTTGCCAGTCTTTTAAATTCTCCATGTACTAATGTTCTCATTATGGGTCTTCCTTGGTTTCCATAACCAGTGTCATTGTCACTGTCCACGGGAGCACCGAGTACCGTTATCGTCCTCACTCTTTGTGCCGCAACATCCATGACCGTACGACGACGACGATACCACCAACACCACCACCATCACCACCACCACAATCAACATCACCATCACCACCACCACCACCACCAAAACCACCACCACCACCACCACCACCACCACCACCACCACCACCACAATCACCATCACCACCACCACCACCACCACCACCACCACCAAAACCACCGCAACAGCCACCACCACAACCACCACAATCTCCACCACCACAATCATCACCATCATTATCACCACCACCACCATCATTCCCACCACCACAAAAACCACCACAATAACAACCACCACAATCACCACCACCACCATCACCACAACCACAACAACCACCACCACAACCACCACAATCACCATCACCACCACCACAATCACCATCACCACCACCACAATCACCATCACCACCACCACCATTACCACCACCTCCACCATCACCAACGCCACCACCACCACCATAGCCATCATCAACGCCAGCAGCTCTCTACTGTAACGAAATTTGCCATTACGCCCGACCACAAACACGACATGACGACTACGACCCTCTGCAATCACAATGCCCGTGAATATCATCACTGCAATACACATCAGCACGGGATCCGCATCAGTTCAGTTCGTTACCTTGCCATTCCGTCCACACGCTCAAGCTTTGCCCTCCTCGCCTTGCCAGGAAGCTGGCAACACTGATGGCGATGCACTTCTTCGGGATCTTCTTTGGCGCTCTGCTGTCCGGCGCGCTGCAAGACGCGACCTCGCTGCAGGCCACGTTGCTGGTGGCGGGCTGCGTGCACACGCTGACCGTGTTCATCGCCCTGTGCCTCGAGGAGAGCGTGCGGCCCGCCAGGACTCCATACCAAGTCCAAAAGCGCCAATGCTGCCTTTTTTCCAACGTGGCTGGAATCAAGGACTCCATCATGATCCTCTTCCGCGAGCGGAAGAACGGGACGCGACCGGCGCTAGTAATTCTCCTCCTGGTGGCTGTCGTCAACACGCTCTGCCAGAACGGAGACAAGGACGTCACCGTGCTGTTTGTGCAGCGAAGCCCTCTGGGCTGGCCGCGGTCCTGGTACAGCTATTATGAGGCTACGCAGAACGCTTCTCTGGGTCTCTCCCTGCTTGTCATCGTACCCTTATTCTCTGGCGTCCTCCACATCCGCGACAGTGCCATCCTCCTCATTGGCATAATCTCCGACCTGCTGCGCCGCACTTGGATCGGGTTCTGCACGAGGACGTGGATGATGTATGTCGCGGTGGTCATCGGGTTTTTAAGAGGAATAATGTTGTCGGCTACCCGCTCCCTGATAAGCAAGACCGTGGAGGACGGCGAGGTTGGGAAAGCGTTCTCTGTCCTGGCCAGCGCAGAGACGGTCTCCAAGTGTTTAGGCAGTCTCGTTTTTATTAGCATATATGCCGCCACCGTCGACTATTTTGCAGGCTCTACCTTTCTGGTTATGGCTTTCATCGTTTTCATTCTCTTCTTCGTCGTACTGTGGATGCACTTGACGGGGAGAGCTGAACAACCTAACAAGATGAATATTTCTGTAGCTGCTAAGACTAATAAAGACCACGGGACTAAAACGGGCGACAAAGAAAACCCCCCGGAAAAAATCTCAAGTGAAGCTTAGTTGGGAATAATTTTAAAATGTAGCCCTGTGACCAGGGGGTAAATGTGTGCGGTCTGAGCACCCATCAATGGGTGGAAAAGTCGTAATAGAAAAAAGAGCACTTTTAACTTTACTGTACTGATGCATATTCTCGGCGAAGCTTAATCTTGCACCGTACATTAAAGAAACTTTCTCGACAATTGTAGACAACAGAAAAATCTCAGCAGCACCAGCAGCAACGGCAACAACGAAAAGAATACCGAAATGTACTCAACACCCTCCGAACAGTTTTCACATGGGCTTGGGAAATTTCTTCATTGATAAATCTTTGAAACAATCACGCCTCCTTTCTGCATTGACATTACCTGCATGCACACGGGTATTGTGTTATGGACTTGTTTCATGATTGAGATGTTGAGTAAAAGGATCATAAAGAACAATCTGCCAAGCGAATATCTGCATATTTCAGTTATGGGGTTATCCAAGTGAAGCAGAGGGTGGGGCTTGGCTAAACTTTCCGTATTTAAATGTATATCAGTGCTCATCTCGGCGCGTTATGCCATGTTGTCCTAGCGCCTTGGGAGTGATCCTCGCGACGTGCACATACAGAACTTACTGAAGCTGTAGACCAGCCAAAGGTATTAGTTTGGCATGTAATCCAAGGGAAACACGAGTCTCCTGGTTTTAATTATTTTCATATGATTATTTCTGATGGGAAGCAAAGCAACATGCATGGTTCAATGTTGCAAATTATTCGTATACATCATAATTCTTTGCCAGAGAAGTTGGTTGGCCATGTCTGTTGAGTAGCGTCACTTCACGAGTTGCACATACACGGAGAAAGCAGAGCACCGAAGTTTAAATCTGTCCCAAAGAAGGTGAAACATTATGAAAAGTACAGAGTAGCAGAATTCAGGTTGTGTGCCGAAGTACAAGATAGGGACACTGGGAACAGCTCATCCCATGTTCACCACAGCCCGACACGTCAACTCTTCCACCGCTATTTGCAGTTGCATGCCTTCAGTCATCAGCAGTTCGCGGCATTCTCAGTCGAAGCGTTGATTCTTGTCGCCTGAGCAGTGTCCAGATCACACACCAAGGACTTGTGTGTGCAGCACATTAACTTCAGCATAAACATATCTGTTTCTGGTGTTACAGACCGCTGAAAACACATAACCTTTAATACAAAATCCCTGCTCTGATGCATTATACGTTGGGGGGTTTTGCAAGCTCATTTTGGTTGGGGGGAAAATGCCTATCGTGTAAAAAACTAGATTATTTTATGCACTGCGATTCATAGAATTGACATGGTCGTAAGCAAAGCATGAATTCCCATATAAACAGTATGTTCGTTTTCCGTTGCTACCGTCTTGCAATCCCCCACAATGAAGCCGTAATAATGTAAGTGGCGCAGAAATGGTCTGGCAGATTCCACAGAAAATGCCAGTGGCATAAAATCTGTCTGGCAGATTCCACAGAAAATGCCAGTGGCATAAAATCTGTCTGGCAGATTCCACGAAAATGCCCGTGGCACAGAAACTGTCCGGAATATTTCATCAGTGACGCAAAAATAGTCCGGAAGATTCCACAGAAAACACCAGTGGCATAAAAGACTGTCTAAAGGATTCTACAGAAAATATCCGTGGCACAGGGAGTATCTGAAATATTCCACAGAGAATGTTATGTTAATGTCAGCTCTTTCGTGATTTCTGAAAGTGTATGCAATGCATGGATTGCGTGCATTATTCGTTTCAATGCACGCACATGCATCAAACTCTTGATTTTATCTTTGAAACGGATACACTCATCGCTACGAAGCTTTAACATAAGTTTTACGTTCACGTTTTTCTTCTTAAGGAGTTTCAGTGTCGTCATTTACATTGCTGTGTTGCTTCTGTTAACAATATCATCAGTCAACTTTATCAATCATTCGTTAGGCTAATGCTATTTTCAGATATATATGTTTTTGTTTTATGTCTGAAAGCGTTTAGTTTAACGATTTGCAGCATTATTTTGTTTACGTTTTGTTACAAATCATTTGCTTGTCATTGCCTACATATAATAAACAAAGTTACAGATTGGATTGCGCTTTTATTCTTATTGCATCGATAACAATGCGACAGCTGTACTTAAATACTCCCCCAACCATTTGATTGGTCATTTTCGATTACTACTTTCATTGTATGTTTGTCTGGTTTTTAATCAAACGATAGGTTAAACCAAATTGTTTTAAATCCCCAATGAAATCCCCCCAAATGAACATCTTCAATCCACCGTCGTGTTGGAGGGAGTGTGCATGGCCTGGAAATTCAAAATAGAACATTTTGGAACTATCTCGTATAACTGTTGCCCACAATACTCTTGTAACGCTTGAATACTTTTAAACACGATCTCACTTCGATTTTGTTTTGGAAAGAACTAAGTAAATATGTTCAGCATCACTTCTTGGGAATTTACGTTTTATCCTAAGCGTTCCTTCAGATTATCATGGAAAGAGGAGGGTATAGTAGCTTCTGGTGGTACGGAAGAATCTACAACGAGAACCACAGAGATTAAAAGGCTGCAGTGACAACCGTCGTATGAAAATGATAGCACCCCTGCAGTGGTACTATGTATATGTCCATTGATGATCTGTCAATGTTGAATCGAACGTGCTGCATTCCTTAGGATCATGCCAACTCAGTGCACCTGATATTCACAGAAAGTGACATGAGTTCAAAAGACAATATTGAAACAGAACAAGAACATCCAATTCTAGTTCAGGGAGGTCGTGTTGCACAGTTAGGAAGCATTAAGAAACCAGTGTTTTTCCACAACTATTTTCTTGTGAAGGCTACAAATAGGCCTACGGAATGCACGGGGGCTTGGCAAACACGTACATCGTAGTAAGACAAACACCTTTGATTAAGACGAGTGTGAGAAGTGCGCAGAAAATGGATGCAATAACCGAAAAAAATAGACCGTCAGAAAGAACATGAAGTTTATTGTTGTTGCAAACGTCGTATTGGTGAGTATCGTGGTGGAGGTTCGTTCAGCAGCTGTTAAACTGTGTGTTGCTCTCTGACAGCCTTGACGTAAAGGCACAGCCTCACATTGCTGGAGATGTGGCACAGGACATAGTGACTTGCGGGAGCCCATTCACGACTGCAGACCTCTTTGCATTTGTCTTTCGGCCAAACAATTTGCTTGTTCGAAACGCAAACCAGAACTAAAGCCGTCAACGACGACTGCCACCACTCCCCCAAACCCCCACCACGACCACGACCATCAATCACCACCACCACCACCTCCACCAACCATCACGACCACCACCAACCACCACCACCAACCACCACCGCCGCCACTACCAAACACCACCACCAGCATCATCACCACCATTACGTCGACGACGATGACCACCACCACCACCACCACCACTTTTATCACCACCACCACCACCACCAATTCAACCACCAACACCAACACCACTTCAACCACCACCACCACAACCACCACGACCACAACCACCACCACCACAACCACCACCACCATCACTACCACCACCACCACCACTACCACCACATCAACCACTACCAGCACCACCACCACCACCATCACCAGCACCACTACCACTACTACCACCACCACTACCACCACTTCAACCACCACCAACACCATCACTAGTAATACCACTATTACTACTTCCATTACTACTACCATTACTACTACCATTACTACCACCATTACTACTAAAGGTGCATTACATCTCTTGTCATTGCCCCCCCCCCCCCCCCCCCCCCCCTCCCCCTAGAATTAGGAAAATACTGTTAGCAACTAATGACTCGAAAACAAACAATACTATACAAAATGACTAACCGACAATTGCAGGCTACATTGTTGCTGACAAGTTTTATTTTTGCCTACATAAATGCCGACTGTGCTGTGATAAAATAACGTATCATTTTGTTGTGATTATACTTATACACTCTGGTAAAATCTGCCGCACTGCAGATTCTCTCTCTCTCTCTCTCTCTCTCTCTCTCTCTCTCTCTCTCTCTCTCTCTCTCTCTCTCTCTCTCTCTCTCTCTCTCTCTCTCTCTCTCTCTCTCCCTCCCCCCTCCCTCTCCTCCCTCCCCTCTCTCCCTACCTCCCCCTCCCTCTCCGCCGCTCCCTCCCCCTCGCCTAAACTCTCCCCGCTTCGATTCTAACAACGCCTTAGATCGGCGGCGACTTTCTGCATGCAGTCTCTATCGATCACGTGCTGTTGACGGGCAAGGGGCCAGTCGAGCGTGGAGTACGTGAAGTGGGACTTCCGGCGCCGTAGCCCTGGGCCACCATTGTCCGCACCACTGGACAGAGGAGGCCAGGGGTCTCAACACGCAGGCAGAAGAGAGCCTTCGGCCAGGGCTCGCTGTGCAAGAACTCAGAGTGAACTCTCAAGCAAGCACGAACCATAGCGTCGTCAAATGGAAGGCTTCTGACCGCCTACAGCAGCAGCAACAGCAGCAGCAGCAGCAGCGATGGTGACGGTGGTGACGTAACTCGTAGTCGTTGTAGCAATGGCGCTGTCATGGCTCGTTTCGCTCACGCTTGTTTGGAAGTGTCCAACGGGTACCAGAGGGAATTGCCGTATTCTGCGCGTGACCTCCATTATTGTGTGGGTCAACCACGAGGCGAGGATTGTTTTGTTCCGGGCATCGAGTAAACACGACTGGACTTGGGAATAAACGGGTGATCACACTCTCCCACGTTCAGCTCTTGTCCACCTTCACTTCAGTCCCAGACTATATCGACTCGTTCGATGCCAGGGGGCGTAAGTTTTGCTGGAGTGGCTGACGTCGACATAAAGTGAACTGGGACGACAAGTTTGCTATGCTTAGCAAAAACACAATGATGCTTGAAGTATCTCTTCACCGTAAAAGAGAAATATTTATTGCACGAATACTGCATAAGATCCGTCTCTCGTAATGTAGTTATTCACGCTGATTTTTTTGCGTGCGTTGTCACCAAATCACAGAGTTCGAAACATGCACGCACTCACGCACGCACGCACGCAGTAATTAAAGCAGTCATGTCATTGTGCGCACAAAGAGTAGAACGAGAAACTTCCAGAGAAGCGGTATGACAGACGGTTAGGCTATCGTTTTATAAAAGCCCACGAATGAAAAGTAATGTAAAGATTACAAAAAATGTCAAGTTTCACAGTTATTGAGACGGTTAGAAATGACGTGTCATCATTACTCAAGAACGATATTACAGCTTTGTTTGGTTTTTAATGGTTTATTCCAGACTTATAAATGACACTGCCCATCGACGCCGCTGGGGAGAGAGAGAGAGAGAGAGAGAGAGAGAGAGAGAGAGAGAGAGAGAGAGAGAGAGAGAGAGAGGAGAGAGAGAGGGAGGGGGGGGGGGAGAGGGGAGAGAGAGAGAGAGAGAGAGAGAGAGAAAGAGAGAGAGAGAGAGGAGAGAGGGGAGAGAGAGAGAGAGAGAGAGAGAGGAGAGAGAGAAAGAGAGAAAGAGAGAGAGAGAGAGAGAGAGAGAGAGAAGAGAGAGAGAGAGAGAGAGAGAGAGAGAGAGAGAGCGAGAGAGAGAGAACGGACGAGTGGTTTATTATTGTGAGGCCACGGGCCCATCACAACTCAGCTACAAATAATATGCCTCATAGGTCACGGCAATATAAATCGCCCTTCCAGTAACAAGAGTGTCTTAACATCACATACATTCGTATTCGTCACCAACTTGGGGATTTACATTTATCGCAGATCCTCATAGACAGGACATTCGAACAACTAATGCATTTTACTTTCATCATCTTCATAACAAGCTGGACATAAATAAGCATTATCATACCGCTCCTTTGCAAATCTATATGCTTGTGAATGAATAAGTTGCTAAAAAACATCATACATATATATATATATATATATATATATATATATATATATATATATATATATATATATCGAAAAACGTCTTTATCTAATACATTCACATATTTTTCTTTCATCCAGTCTGTCTTGAAGGATCTGTAGAGTTCATATCTACCACTCCCTGCCAATGAATTTGTCCATACATGTCTATATTCAACGATAAGGCGTTCTTTGATCTCTAACAACAACTTTGACTCGTTTTGCACATTCTGATTACACCATACATCCGCAAATCCATATCTGTACAATACTATTGTATTTTGTCTGCCCAATTATCGTCATTGCCGGAGAGAAACGTAATCTCATAAACTTTGTAAGGATAACGAATAGCATCCATCTTTAACACACATAATGAACATTGATAAAACGTAGATTACATTGATGTACAGTGGATATCTTTCTTTTAATTGATTGTAGATATACAGATTCCACCACCAAAGAGTTATTTAGGCCCCTCAGTTCTGATGTAAACAAAAGTACAGGCTGTATCTGGGTAGTAAACATTCTACACATCAGGTGAAATATTTCCTTATTTTCGTAAACATTCTGTCAGCTGGATCATACCTGCTTTTGCTCTAAGTACAAAATCAAACTGTAACACACACAGACAGATAGACAGACAGACAGACAGAAAGACAGACAGACAGACAGACAGACAGACAGACAGACAGACAGACAGACAGACAGACAGACAGACAGACAGACAGACAGACAGACAGACAGCTAGACAGACAGACAGACCGCTAGACAGACAGACAGACAGCTAGACAGCCAGCCAGCCAGCCAGCCAGCCAGCCAGCCAGCCAGCCAGACAGACAGCTAGACAGACAGACAGACCGCTAGACAGACAGACAGACAGCTAGACAGACAGACAGACAGACAGACAGACAGACAGACAGACAGACAGACAGACAGGCAGGCAGACAGACAGACAGACAGACAGACAGACAGACAGACAGACAGACAGACAGACAGACAGACAGACAGACAGACAGATAATGAGAGAGAATGAGAGAGAGAATGAGAGAGAGAATGAGAGAGAGAATGAGAGAGAGAATGAGAGAGAATGAGAGAGAGAGAGAGAGAAGGAGAGAGAGTGAGAGTGAGACAGACAGAGACAGAGACAGAGACAACACAGAGAGAGAGGGGGAGAGAGAGAGAGAGAGAGAGAGAGAGAGAGAGAGAGAGAGAGAGAGAGAGAGAGAGAGAGAGAGAGAGAGAGAGAGCTTTTATGCAAAGGCCAGCCGCCCATTTGAATCGAACGAGTTCAAAAGGGAAAACCAAAATGATGGTATTGATGTTAGTTCCATAACTTGCACACTATATTAAATGGCAGTTATGTCAGCAACTCAGCACCTCATGTGTACAAAGTGGATATACAATTATACTGTATTTGTAGTAAGCTTCTCCTATCTGACTTTCAGGGCAAGAGTATAATTATACATTGATACATCTTTTACTGTCTGTAAAACATGGGGGAGCATGGGGAGGAAATTCTTTTTTGGGGAAAAGCACTCACAGTCACCGCTATCTAAACCACTGGGCCCGAGACCGGATGAACCAAAGAAACGGCAGACTGATGACTGGCAGACAGATAACCATACCGACCGACACACTGAAAGTAGAAATGTTTACGTCTATGCTTGATAAAAGGAGTGACGGAGGAAGAAACTGTAGAAGTCATCGACGCTTCGTGATTATCAAATTCAAATCAGCGGGCAAAAACAGTCAATGGGTCTGGATTCATTGTTCTGTCGGATTCTGTTAAATTATTGTGTGTAGCTGACCATTACTGTCATTTCAAAGCAATGTCCATATTATGCAAGTCAAAGAGATCCACTGAACGCAAAGCCAGACACTTTGCTACGCGACTAAATCATTGTGGCGGGATCTGATCAGTATGTAACGGTTGGACACCTTCGAAAAGGTGATGAATAGAGGATTATGCGAAGACCAGCGCATCAATTCTGACCTGCACACATTCTCGTTCAATGATGCACCAGTATAATCACATACCAAGGGAGGCGACTCGTTACTCCCTATCGCTGTCGTCTGCATTTACCTCCCCTAGATCGACTGCGGAGTAAAGGTAAAGGTAAAGGTGTGGTTTTTTTATAGCGACTTACACCCTTTGTCAGGGTCTCAAACCGCTTACACTTTACCCCCTGATCACTGGGCATCTTCATCAATCCTCACTGGTACCTCACAACAAACATAGTGACAGACATTTAAGACACACACAGTCAGGTACCAGCACCAACTCCGCTCCCTGGGGAGTATTCCAACCCGATGCTGGCGCTTGGCCGCATACAAGGGTTAATCGCACAACGTTTTTGCCAATATTGCCCTCACAGGTACCCGGTTTTACTCCTGGGTGGGGAGAAACAATGCGAGTTAAGCATCTTGCTCAAGGATGCAACTCTGGAAACCGCGTTATCGGAGTTATCGGCCAAATAGAATGACATGCGTCAGATATGCCAGAATTAAGATTTTGATTCAGTTTGGAACCTGCACTCATTTGTTTGTATCACAACATCGGGTTTTTCCGAGCTTTCCATCGGCAGCCGTCCAGCTGGTCAGTCGAGACGATACATACTATTCAAAGTAGCCGCCATATTGACAAGAAGATGGAAGCCGGGGTTGAACCGTGTAGAATGACGACAACAAGGGGGACTTCGGTCCAACTGCTTTATTATTCACAAGCTTTCGGATCTCAGTGCTCCTTCTTTAGGTGTGCGACAAGAGGCGCAGAGTAGGGGATTAAATACAAATATGGTGAGTACAGAGTCCAAGTCTCTTGTCGCACACCTGAAGAAGGAGCACTGAGCTCCGAAAGCTTGTGAATAATAAAGCAGTTGGACCGAAGTCCCCCTTGTTTTCGTCACCATATTGACAACACTGCGTTGCCTTATACACGCTGCCTTAACTTTAAAACCTATTTTCTCAAAACGACATAGCAGAGAGTACTTGTCTTCAGTAGCTCATAACGTTGTCACTATTTCTCATATTTTCAAGGTTTTTACATCATCGGAAAGAAAAATGTTTTCACTTCACAACCATATGCACAGCTCAGACTTTCCGAAAGATGACATCCAATTAAATTTGTGGATGATGGAAACTTATATTCATATAACTGCATCCATCACAACTTGTACTGCAGCTTCACGTCATGACGGGAAACAGGCTTTCGGCCCAAAGCTATCTCTGCAAACGATGGAAAATTTGCTGCACTGTTCTTTAGAAGGAAATCACAGAAAACTGACCACAAAGCGTCTGCTCTCATTGGTTTGGTCAATAGCGGACGCTCTTCCCCTAATGTCCAGCATGGCGAGGAAACGACGCATCCAGCCTTGAGCAGGTAGCACTGCCCACTTGCCTGGTCCAACTGAAGTCTTGCTGTTCTTTCAGTTTCAGTGAGACATTTGGTCCAACTGGAGTCTTGCTGTTCTTTCAGTTTCAGTGAGGCATTTGGTCCAACTAGTCTTGCTGTTCTTTCAGTTTCAGTGAGACATTTGGTCCAACTGGAGTCTTGCTGTTCTTTCAGTTTCAGTGAGACATTTGGTCCAACTGGAGTCTTTCTGTTGCTTCAGTTTCAGTGAGACATATGGTCCAACAGGAGTCTTTCTGTTGCTTCAGTTTCAGTGAAACATTTGGTCCAACTGGAGTCTTGCTGTTCTTTCAGTTTCAGTGAGACATATGGTCCAACTGGAGTCTTGCTGTTCTTTCAGTTTCAGTGAGACATTTGGTCCAACTGGAGTCTTTCTGTTGCTTCAGTTTCAGTGAAACATTTGGTCCAACTGGAGTCTTGCTGTTACTTCAGTTTCAGTGAAATATATGGTCCAACTGGAGTCTTGCTGTTACTTCAATTTCAGTGAAACATATGTTGCTCGGGGCTGCTCATAGAGTAGGTACTAAACAATTTCGAAACTTCGGTGACTATGAGTTGAAGTCGATAAGATAGGCTTGGTAGTTGTTCTCCATGTGTCTCTCATGTGGTGTTTCGTGTTTTTCTTGAATACTCTCCCATACTGTTGGGGGTGAGAATTTATCCACCACATCTCCCCACGCGTTTTGTAAGAGGCGAATGATTGGGGAATTTGTTACTTGACTTAATCTTATGCTAACCAACTCTAATGTGTTTTTTTTTAATCAATGGCCTCTAATGGCCTACACAGAATTATAGGCCGTTGATCTCCATTTATCCATCCATCTATTGTGATGAATGCATTCGTTGACGGATTGCATTTGCTTTGATACTATTACCATACTGGTTTGAATCTTGACTCCCCGCTGTTTTTCCACTCCAACAATAATCTATGCATGTGATGGGGAAAGTTGTTTCCCAGAGCTTACTTGAGATGGGCTTGGTGTTTGCGGGTTGGTAATCCGGCGACTGTGTACGTTTTTGCCCTGCGAGTTTTGGAGTGAGTAGAATTTGAGTTCTGTCCCTGGGGTGGTGAGCGATGTTTTGCTCTGAAGGCTGAATAATGCTGAGTTCGTGAGTAAATCGTGAGACGATGGCTATGTTAGCGAAGGAAAAGGTTAGCATTCAGTCGGCCTGAGTTGTGCTGTGAAGTCGGCCTGATTCTGCCTAGCAGTGAGTCTGCCACCGAGGAGAGAGGGAAGAAGTCGGGCTGCTGTACAGTCTGCGTGGAGTGGACTGTCTTGCTGCTTGGAGGGGACTTTTTGCTGTACAGTCTGCCTTGAGTCCGCCTACAGCCAAGAGGGGGGAGAGGTCGTCCTGTCGTCTGCCTGCCCACAACGACGAGAGAGGAGAGATGAGTCTGCCTTGAATGGGCAGTGAAGTTGCCTACTTTGAATAGTCTGCCTGTCGAAGAAGAAGAGAAGACGGAAGCAGACGAAGTGAAGACGACGAACAGAGAGAGATAGTGAGAGGCAGAGCACGGGTGGAAGTGAAAGGTTGGTGAAAACCTTTTATTCGTGTCGATAGTTATGTTTGTCAAGGGCTGACCTGCATATTTTATGTTTATATTATTAGAAGGCTGACCGATCCTGTTTTATGTTTATATTCGAAGGTTGACAAATATTTTACTTGTGCTGCGGTGTTCTAATTTTGTTTTCCCCTTGGGAGTGAAATCGTGGAAGACTTAGGTGTACATTTTTATGAGATTTAGATTATCAAGGAGGTTGTGGTGGAATCTTTTCTACCCCTGTTACGGGCATGTTTTTGTGAATGATTATAAAAACATGTACTGAACCCTGGGACCGTGTTATTTTCGTTTATGGATCCCCTTAACAATGCACCATTTGTCCCATGTGATGTTTCATCTATGTATTGAATACTTTCGCTGACGAATCATATTCGTTTCGATACCGTGTTGTTGTTATTATTATTGTTGTTTTGTTCCCCCATAATTTTGGGATTGTGTGTCTTTCAATAGTGTTTAATCTTTCTATTGAACACATTCTCTGAAGAATCACATTCCCATTTCAATCGTATCCATATTGACACTGACGCTTGATCCCCCAAGTATCTTTTCTCCACATTTAATAGTGGACGTATGGCTGACCATGAAGTTTTGACTGCCCTTGTGTACAGTTCTGGTGAAAGAGAGTAATCGGAAGTAGCGTATTGCAGTATTTGAAGAGATCATTTCTCTCGTTCCAATTGCAGCCTAGGCCAGCTTGACCTTGATTGAAAGGATGGATCGCGTTACCGCAGATATGAACGATGAGCTTATGGGTGGATGGACAAATGGATGGATGGATAGATGGATGCATGGGTGGATGGATAGATGGATGGATGGATGACTGAAGAAAAGAATGGAGGAAAGGGTGGATGGATGAATGAATGGATTCAAGAATGGCCGATGGATGGATGGATGGATGGATGAGTGAAAGTGTGGATGCATGAATGAATGGATTTATGAATGCTTGGATGGATGGATGGATGGATTAATGACTGGAGGAAATAATGGATGGATGAATGGATGGATGAAATGGTGGATGAATGGATGGATAGATAAATGACTGGATGGATGGATGACAGGGAGAGAGGCTTGCATATATAAATCGATGCTGTTTATGTCATGTCGATCATGTTAGAACACTTTAATTACACTACTTTGGTTAGAACATATTAGTTAAAACACTTTGGTTAGAAAACTTTGGTTAGAGCATTTTGTTTAGAACACTTTGGTTAGAACACGTTGGTTAGAGCACTCGGACGTTTACCGAGAGGTCGCGGGTTCTGTCCCCGGGTGAGGTCAGAGAGATTTTTCTGTGCGGGATGCATAGACCGTTCAGTTCTGTACTAGGAACTGGATGGGTGGGGGATGGATGGAAGGTATGTTGATAGCAGGGAGGCAAGGCTTTATAGATTAGCTGAAGCTGTTCATGTCGTGTACAACACACCGTATATAAGCCAGAACCATCGCTCTTGTGAACAACTGGCGGACAAAAATGGAGTTTCTCTCAAGAGTTATTTCCCTTGCACCACTGTTTCTTCAGCGCCGATGCAGTTGTAATGCTGCTGCTGGTGAGGAATGGAAGAAGACACTTAATTCAAGGCCGTTATAACTCCAGCATAATATGTTGCTCTGGAGGTTGCTCGCGACTAAATGCTTGGTACAGTCGCTGACAACATCGATGGGCTAGCTTATCCACGTGTCCTCAGCCTATTCCCTCGCGCAGTGTTGACTCTACATGCATACCATGTACAGTATACGTAAATATTTCCCTGTTCTCTGTATAACTGTATCAACCTCGCAGTTTAGTTCTCGCCCTTCCTAGATGCCATTATGGAATTCTTATTTGGCACTAGCAGAGCTCTATCTGTAAAACGCACAGCGTTTGAAGGATAGTTTTGGATGACGCTAGCGACTCAAAGCAAAATAGGACAAGTTCTATTCCATTTCACACGCACCTGCGCGACAAGGCAGCATTGCTTTTTCCACATGCGGAAAGCGACGAGCACTGTTAATGAAGCGTCGTGTGGAGAGCGATAGTATGGAACATGTGGACTCGCCTTGTGTACAACGGGCTTTAACAAGCAAATCGCTGGCGAGATATCAAAGATAAGACGCAGTAAGAAGTCTGGCATACACCATTAGCACTCCTCTTCTCGTTGATGACCCAGACATGTAAAGCTAAACCAGCTAAAAGATTTCTCCAGCTAAATCCTACTGCAACTGTCATTTATCTGTCTGCACTGCTGAAAGTCAAGGAGCCGAGAAAGCCGTAATATTGAATTTGCTCTTTAAAGCATAATCTTTTGCTCTGTGATCTTGCAAGTACAAACTATGTTGTCGCAAATATACGCCAACAAAATAATGCAAAGAAAAGCAGCTGAAAAAATGACGACGACGATGAAGATGACGACGACGACGACAACAAGGAACTATGTCCTAAAAAGATCAGTACCTACTCAAGAAGACATGCTGTGAAACATAAAAACGCATTTATGAACATTCTGAGCGGTGCATAAGGTTGCAAGGTGAACACAATTTTCTTACTAACGACTTGATAAGCTTGAAAATGCAATAAATAGTGACATAATTATGAGCTATTGAAGACTGTTTTCCGAGCAAACGGCTTTTAAAGTCTAGGCAATGTTTGTTTGCATAGTGTCATTATCATGGTGGCTATTCTCAGTGTGGTATATCCACTCGACTGACCAAATGGACGGGTTTCAATGGAAAGCTATAAAAAACACAATGTTGTGTAACAGACAACTTGATGTAGGAACCCAAATCTATCAACATTTCAATACAACATATGTAACTCTTCTCCCTCTATTTGGCCGATACATCGACATGAGGCTAGATGAGGTCTGGCTCATTTTTTGCTAGAAGGTCATATCAAAGATTATAGGTTACACAAAGATAGCTCATGCCGAGCTTTTGCTCTTAAAAGTTACAAGACGCTCAGAACGCAGCGCCCCAAGCGGCCAGGACTATGGGGAAGTAATCACACTGCTTAGATACATGTAAAAAGTGCTTGTTTGTCGACGCGTTTTTGATGCATTCCGATCATGTTTGTGAATACATTTACGGTGTAATGTGTAATAAAATGATTTGCTGCAATAATGGGGGTGTTTTGGCTTTGTTTTTTGTAGCAGGCGTTGTGAAATCGAAATATTTGGTTCATAGAAATGGATGCTTCTGCGCATGCGCGTGAGCCTATAGTCCGTTTCAACATTGCACATTTATAATGACGGACATAGTCTCGCTTCGCGCAGAAAAAGCTGAATTTGGGGACACTAGAAACCCCATCCAAAGAAAATGTAAGCCATGAACAGCATTAATTTATCAACGTGTCTCGATCCTCATAACAATTAGCTAATGAACTATCTTTGTGTAACCTATAATCTTTGGTCATATCTCACACGGCATGGAGATCGCTGCAAGCAAATGTTTACTACTGTTGCACAGTTGTCGTGATTTTCCTTCCAGACAAAGTGCAAACTGATCGGAACTTTGGCTTGCTACGATCCTCTCACCATGACCATCTTGTAGGGTCATGTGCGTTGTCTGGGTAACGGCGATGAGCTTTTCAGCAAGTGTGTGCAGCAGATGATTCAGTGTTGCAGCGAAAGTACAAACTTTACGATTTTGACCTTTTGCACCTCCATGATAAATCATGAACGTTTATAATAAAATTGTTTTTAGGTACACAGTGGTTTCCTCTGTTCTTTTGACGAAAGTTTTGCCAAAGCACATTATTTTTTACAAACGAAATGTAATTTTTTACCAATCTTCCTTTACGTTCTCATCGTAATCTGTCCTTTGATAGTGGGGTACCTACAGTCGAAGTAAAAGGTTGAAAACATGTGGGCTTTTGTCAGCTTTCTTACGCCATCTAAAATATATAACAATCTGGCCGAGTGTGTCACCAACCATAACGGCGGCATGCCGACCATTCAATGAGCCAGGTTGCCGTGATCGACAGGAAAAGAGCAATGACATAAACAAGCAATTAAAAGAAATAAATCTCAATCAGTCAAAAAATGTTTGTGCAAAACTTGCATCGTTACAAAATGAATGATTATTTACAATTCTTCTATTCAATACTTTTCTATATCGTGCATCTTATAATTTTCGCGGCATTTGGGGGGAAGGGTATTCAATTATTATTTTTGGCAAACATATGTTGAAGAACGTTTATGCCAGTAACCTCAATGTGTGCTTTGCATCAACGTATATTTTGAGTCTATTTCGAAAAAGAATATTGAGCTAGTATTTTTCACACGTTGAAAGCTTTTTTTTCGACCTGAAAGTTTGTCGCTTCAGTGTTAACTCGAGTCATAAAACTAACCTTGTAATTAAACATGTCATGGCGAGTTTAAAACAAAGCAATCTGTCAGTACCACCGCACGTTTCAGTTTTTGTTCTTAAGGCACATATCTCAGTCCGATGTGTAAATCCATTTACATGAGTAAAACGGCAACAGGTAGTAGGCCTGCGCATGCACAAGCATATGTTAGCATGCGCGCGCACACACACACACGCACGCACGCACGCACGCACGCATGCACGTACACACAGACACACATGCACTCGTGCACACACACACACCCAACGGCTCCCTCTAGACAGAATTTTCGAAAGTCCTCCAACAGCTCGAGAAATCGCGAGGCCTCCTGGTGAGGCGGACACTGCAAAGGAGAGGGCGACAAACTGGACCAGACATTTATATTGTTTCCAGATTCCTTTGCAGTCCCTAGAGCCCTTCGATGCGGCAGTTGGCCATCTTGGCGTAGATCAGCATCGATTTCCTGTCCGAAACCAATGTGATGGAGCGTCCCTTCCGGCTCCAGAAGATTGTCCAAATGAAATCTCTCTCTTCCCACGTCACAGCGAAGATTTGCCTGTGACGTGCAATCATGTGTCTGCTCCACAGACGCCATGCTGCTTGGAGACCCCCACGTTGCAGAGCAGTGGTTATATCCCGGGACGAGAAAGTATATTGTCTGTTGTTTGAACGGGTGTTTTCTTGCTTTTGGTATATTTAGTGTGTGCGCTCATTTGAGTGTGCGCGTTTGCGCGAGCTTGTGGGAGGTGTTTGTGTATGATTGTGCGTGCGCGCGCGCGCATGTGTGTCTGTTTGTGTGTGTGTGTGTGTGTGTGTGTGTGTGTGTGTGTGTGTGTGTGTGTGTGTGTGTGTGTGTGTGTGTTTGTGTGTGTGTGTGTGGGTGTGTGAGTGTGTGTGTTGCGGTGTGTGTGTGTGTGTGTGTGGTGTGTATGGTGCATGTGTGTGTGTTTGCGCGCGCGTGTGTGTTTGAGTTTGTGTGTTTGTGTTTGTGTGTTTGTGTATGTGTGTGTGTGTGTGAGTTTGTATGTGGGTGTGTACGCGCGCGCGTGCGTGTGTGTGCGTGTATGTGTGTGCCTGTTTTTGTTCCTCTGTGTGTGTGTGTGTGTGTGTGTGTGTGGTGTATGGTGTGGTGCGTATGGTGCATGTGTGTGTGTTTGCGCGCGCGTGTGTGTTTGAATTTGTTTGTGTGTTTTGTAATGTCCAAAGCAAGAAGAGAAGAACTGAGTTTGTATATCATACTGATGCTGAAATGGTCGAAGTCGGAAACATTCGGGGACACTGTACCCCAGTTTCAAATCTCGGCATCTCTCACGAGAACGGACATTTTATAAACGTCGTTTAGCTTAAGATTACACCCGAATCACGCGGACCGTTAAGGTGCATGGAGTACAGTATCGCCGAGCAAGACGTTTGTCACAAAATGCAGATACATTAATGTGTGTTTAGAAAGAACCGCGAATGCATCGTTGCAAACAAAAGTGATGCGCAATAGACGGTGCAATATGATAATTAAAAAACTCCCACAGCAGTAACATTTTTAAAATTCAACCAAGTCACCATTGAAAGGAGATGTCAGCATTTTGAAACTTGTATATCCTAATGTAACCAATGCTCTGTTAACATCAGAACGTGGCGACACATGAGATCCAAGTGGCTTCATGTGACAGTCAGAAGAAACTGAGGAACGTTCCACTCTACCTAATTACCCTCCGCTTGGGACGTTGAGTCAGATGCGCTCTGTCCAACTGATTCCAGAAGGGCAACATTCGCCGAAAGCAAAAGGGCAAAAGCTCAGAATCTTTCAGACAAATGGAAACTGTCTTTCCATCTCGACAAAGTATTAGAATGAATAAATTGGATATCTGCGTGGCTTAGGGTTGACATGACTAAGCTGGATACCCCAAATCAGTTAGGGGCGATTGAATATGTCTTCGACTTTCAACGGTAGCGGTCGCGCAATTTTGCGAAATAGCGCGGGTTTGACGTACAATCGTTTTGCACCATTTAATCGATACTGACAATAGGCCGCTGCTGTTGGGAGTGTCTAATCGCGTTCAGAGACTTTGGGTTAGGGAGTAACAAAAGTCGGTGCTTGAATCTTTATGTCTCCGATTATCTCATTCTTGGCTAACAAGATTAAAGGCACTGGTTGTGGCATCCTCCACCAGTCTTTAACGACACTTTAAAAAAAATCTGTCTAGCAGGATCTATTGCAGAAAACAGCAGAGCACAAAAACACCCTCCCCCCCCCAAAAAAAAAGCATCATCATCATCATCATCCTTATCATCAAAGTGCTCCTCTTCATAGCATTTATTAATAATAAACAATCGCACACACACACACGCACACACACATACACATACACACACACTCATCTCAGTTCTTTAATATTACACACATGCATTGACATGTTCACGCAACTTTATCGGACATTCCTCATGATATTCTTACTAGTCAGTTATTAAATTATCAAGTTATTGAGGACACCTGCAGGTTTTCACACAGCCAAGGCACTGGCAAACTTCCTGAAGCTGAGGTAGAAAAAGAAGGAAGGAGACTTTCGTCCAATTTCAGAACTTTATTTCCATAGCTTTCGTAGCCAAGTAGGCTCCTTCATCAGTGCAGTGAAAGTCTACACGCGATCGTAGGCCCTGTGATCAGAATTCACATTACTCGGGTGCGTGGGGTATGCGGCACGGGGTACAGGAGGCGAAAACAGCGGAGGGTGAGAACATCGCAACGGGAAAGGGGGTGGGGTGACCAAAAAAAGGGGGGGGGGGGGGGGGGGGAGTCAGCATCTGGGTCTCGGGAAATCGAAGAGCCCAAGCTCAAAATCGGAGGTCGCGAGTCCTGCAGCACTGCAGAAAGCCTGCTCACGCGCAGGTAGTGGCACAGGGAGCACGTGCTTGGCGGTGCTTGGTACGGGGAAAGGCTGCCAGAGCAGGGCCATAAGGGGTGAGTGCATCTCATGAGGCGTGTGGGGCACGGGAGTCGCTAATAGTGGCTCATGAACCCTAGGTCACGGTTGAGCCCAGCCTCATGAGTGCCGTATCTCCCGATGAGCTGCTGTTCGACCACCCGTCGCCGTCGTGGGTCTTGCAGGTGTCCCGTGAGTACGCTCACTCTCAGGTCAGCCGCGGTGTGGCCTTGCCTGCTGAAGTGTTCCGCAACTGGGAGTGGAGCGTGATTCCTGATCGTGGCCATGTAGCGGCCAAAACAGTAACCTGGCCAAAACAGTAACCGGAAGTCATCGCAGAGTTATCTGCTCGGGACGTGCTGAAAATTCAACTCTAAAAAGAGACGGCACCCGCCACTCCGCCTGACTGACTTGGCACGCCCGGGGAGTTATGCTAAGATCCGGCCGCGTAAATATATCTGCGTTTTGTGACAAACGTCTTTCTCGGCGGTACTGTACTCCATGCACCTTAACGGTGCGCGTGATTCGGGTGTAATCTTAAGCTAAACGACGTTTATTGGCGCTGCGGAAATGGTCGAAGTCGGAAACATTCGGAACGTCGTTTAGCTTAAGATTACACCCGAATCACGCGCACCGTTAAGGTGCATGGAGTACAGTACCGCCGAGCAAGACGTTTGTCACAAAACGCAGATATATTAACGCGGCCGGATCTTAGCATAACTCCCCGGGCGTGCCAAGTCAGTCAACGGTCGCGTTTTATAAAACCAGACTACAAATAGACTACAGGGAGGTGACTCCCATATTATTTCCGGCAGGGGAGACGGCTTTGCACGGGGAAAAACTTTTTTGAACGCTACATCATGTGTTAAACTACACAAATGCACCAAAACCTCGTAAAGCAACTAATGCGTCGTTTGTCGGAATATATTCCATGCGAAGAACAGGTGCAGGAGCGGTAAATCGCATAAAGAGAGAGCCGAGCAGATAACTCTGCGATGACTTCCGGTTACTGTTTTGGCCAGGTTACTGTTTTGGCCGCTACAGGCCATGTGTCCGTTTATCCGCTGTCTCAGTGTCTGTCCCGTCTCACCGATGTACCAGGCATCCGGGCACTCTTTGCGGCATCTGATCAAGTTTACCAGATTATTGGAGCCGCAGGTGTAGTGTCCCCTGATGTGGTAGGTAGTCTTGTCTCGGGTGACGGTCGAGTCTGGGCAGATGATGTTGCACGTGAGACAGCGGGAGGTGTTACAAGGTTGCACGCTTCCGGGGCTGGCAGTAACTGCCTCAGGTTGGGTGGTTGCCTGAACGCCAGGAGAGGAGGAGCTGGAAACACCTCGGAGAGGTAGGGATCATCCGCTAAGAGGTGTTGAAGCCGTCGCAGGCCGTGTCGCAGTCCCTCGGCTTCCTGAAGCTGAATGATTTACGGCCGGTATTATGAATATACGACAGCAGAAACAACAGGGTCGCATGCAGACACTTGCATACAATGTATTTCATCCAGCACTGACAGGGTCAGGGGAAAGCGTTACCTACCAGCTATACAACAACGTAGAGATCACCGTTTCAAATCCATCCTTAACACTCTAGGTAAAATTGGAAGCTTTGAGCACACTATTTCGTATAAGTACCTATCGTTGGATCATCTGTTGCCTCTTGTTGAGTTAATACCTTGTATCAAACGCTTTGTAATTTGATCATCAACAGCGCCAAGACAAACCAGACCAGAAGACTAATTTCGGCATCTTTTCCCTGATACATTCTGCACAAGTTCTCCCTGCCTGCATACTCGTACACCCACGTGCCGAGAAAATCTCTTCGTCGCAACACAGAAATTGAAGACGTGTCAAGGAAAATCCAATGGGGACAAAAAAAGAATTACATGCGAGAGGCTGTCGTTCATTTCTGGTTCTCATAATACCCCACACCAGTCAACGAGTGGACTGATCAAGCCGTGGAGTAACAAATAATGGTTAAAAGTATCAGTGGCAACGCAGAGCTGTCACTCATCTTTGGTTTTCGAAACACAACATACCAATCAACTTATCAAACACTTACCTAACGTGAAACTTTTCTACCAATGAAAAGAGGTCACGATCCTCAGTATGAGGTCACGTGTACTACACGACATCGACATGGGGCAGGCACTGCGTACGCCACGTTGTCTGACTGCCACTTCTAGGGCAATAATTTCACACGGTGCCGTCTGCATCTGCTTCTGGATCTGGGTCAACTGCTGGTCAGAGAATTAACAGGAGACACGGGCACGTCGTAAACAGCTCGTAAGCGACCCGCAAAGAGATACGACGCAGATTTGTCCAGTATCGAACAACTCACCATCGGACCCCTGAAGGTGCGTGCTAAATGGGCGTAGTGCCCGAAGTCGACGTGGAGAACTTGTGTCCGGGGACTTGCATGCAAACTGGCCCAAATGGAGTCGATGATAAAAATAACAGCATTGACTCTCCGCGACTCCCAAACGAGTAATATTGTCTGACCAATCAGGACGCAGTTTCTGTCTACTTCGCCCAAGTATACATGTACATTTGACTTCGAAGGACACGATCACCAAAGTCTACTTCGCTCTTCAGACCCTTGGCAAACCCCAAAATCACTTACGCGAAGTCGAAACTTTGGCATTGTTGGCCGAAGCTTCGCCCAATTGAAACATACCCGGAGTCACAGCGAAAGTGCACGCTTTACCCACAGGACTCGTTCTGCAGTTGCCACTGAAAGGTATATCAGCTGAGAATGCAATATCCATGTAACAGAACAAACGACTCTTCTAGTACGACACTGTTAGATATCCACAATATAGTATGCAATGTTATCACGAACACTATGCAGAACGCTTAAAAAAGCTGATTGAATTATGGAAATGCTCAAAACATATGACGTGTACATTATGAACATTGAGGTGATGGACTTATCCTTCCTAGGATTAAGAATTCGACGTCAAATATTGTTATCGCAATGGAATAAATCAGTACACATGTTAGAAACTTACCATTTGTTGAGCATGTATGATGAGTTTATTTCCATGATGCTTCTCGTTTTGTCATGGTAGGCCACAAGCAAGAACCATCCTCCCGCAACACCGCAGTCATTGTTTCCTTCCGCTATTATGGCGTACTCATACATGTAAGAGCCCAAAAGCGCATGTCCCCCCCACCCCACCCCTCACCCCACCCCCACACCCACACTCACACCCACTTTGGGAAGATAAACAGGTAGAAAATTCATCATCAGAAAATGGAATACCTCCCTTTGGCCCCATACAGAGACGCTTCTGAAGCTCCCAGTTCTTGAGCTCATTGCACCGATTATGATCGATGCTCTTGATCTCTGGTGTCCCAAGTATCTACAAAAGAAGTTTAAAACATGCTAAGAAGTCGCGCACTTGACGCTGTGAGCTTCGCCTGTTGTCCTTTATTTGAAACATTTCAAAGATATATTGTTTTTGTACTCGTGACAGGGAATTTGAACAAAGTTTTATCTATGTGGAATAGGAAAACATCAAAGACATACAGTGGCGTTGCAATTGCTGCGCGCTCAGCCCACAGTGCGAACTATTCTTGTCCCTGGGATGGTTTCGATTCGACCATGCCGTCGTTGATCACATGTTTGGCAAAGGCATTAATGCATCGGTGAAAACCTCGAGGCGATCATCTTGCCGGAGAAAAAACCTTCCTCTCGGATGGAACCTTTTCGCACACGATCCACCATCCTTGAAACTTTTTCTCGGCGTCTGTGGAAATTCTCACAGACTCCATTACCTGGGAATTGAGTGCATCGATTGGGGAGGTTGAGACGAGGATTGGGGGACCACAAGGCACAATCAAGCCATGCCATAACGCGCAGCATCACAAAGACTGCGGGGAGGGTCGATGTGCAGTGAAGGTGGGCATGATGCGCGAAACACGGGGACAGGGGACAGCGACCAGAACAAAGGGGAACATACGCGGGACCGAGCTCTTCTGCCAGTGTTGACCAAGCTGTTGGCAGTGCGCCCGGAGTTTGCTCCCCTGAACAAACTCTTGTTGCTCCCACCCCGGCCTTACAATGGCTGCGGGTGTGGTGGAAACGGCGGCATCGTGCGCTGTAATGGCGATGAAAAAACGGGCTCGATTTTTCCCCGGAATCAATGGTCATCAAGATTTTTCCCAAAGAGGTTTTTTCCCCTTGCTTTGTTCCTGGAAGCGATTCCGACAAAACTGACGTCCCGATCAAAGGTTTTGCAGCTCCCCCGGACTTCTGAAATGTCCATGGGAGGGAAAGCGGAATTGAAGGATTTTCACGGGGTGGAGTGCTTTCACAACATTGACACCTAGATTGTTCAGTTTTTGCCTCGAAGAATGGACCTGCATCGTGAAGTACGGCTCTCTGAGCTAAAAGAGGAAAACTCATCACTATCTGATACAAAAGGCTCGCGCCTCATCCCAGCTCTGAGACCACGCCACCACTGGAGGTGAAAACACTCAACGACCTTTCAAGGCTCCGAGTGAGCACATCTACTCGTTTGCCGTGCCGCTGTGGTCGGTTGCTAATTGCCGTAAATGTTATTTGAGGATTGTTTCCCGACCCACGCAATTTCGGGGTCGGCTCTCTATTGCGGAGGGACCCTATTGCGGGGGGCCGCTATTGCGGGATTTTTTGGGGGTAAAAAATTCTCAAGGCCATTTTGATTCTTTTGTCCTAAAACGCCTAAAAACCATAAATTTTGGTTACTTATCTTTTCAAAAAATGTTCCCCAAAATTTCTTGATCGGGTTTTACCGATAGCGCTCAGCCTAGGCCGCACCCGCCACCCGGCCTGACTGACTTAGCCTGTCCGGGGAGTTTCACCTAAACCCAGACGCGTTACTTTTTGTCACGTTTGTGTCCAACATCAGCGTCGGTCCCTGGAGTTAGGGCGCAGGGACCACCCGTTGAGAGTCAAACGTGGGATGGAGTTAGAATATAAAGCTTTACCCGTTAGTAGCAACAATTTTATGTGTTTTTTTGCGTTTTAGGACAAAAGAATCAAAATGGCCTGAAGAACTTTTGACCAAAAATAATCCCGCAATAGCGGCCCCCCGCAATAGGGGCCCTCCGCAATAGCGGCCCCTCCCCCGCAATTTCACATACATTGCTGCCACTCTCCATGAATCACCGCCACCTCAATGCAGGCAGAATTATCAGGACAATAAGGACTTAAAGTTTGTAGGATATTGTTTATGAATCGTGTTAACATGAATGTCTTTTTAATTCATAAGGGTGCACTTTATTTGAAGCCGCGAAACAATTTTCCAAGTATACTTTTTTTAAATTCACAACTGACTTTATATTCAAGGTGCAGAAATGGACATTGTGTTTTTGATGTACTTCAGAATGCTGTCCCTGAGTTCTATGAACCATATATCTTTCCTGCCGAAAAAAGTATCCACGTCACGTGGTAGATTAGTAGTTTAAAAAATACCAAAATCAATACTGTATAGGATACTACAGGGGAGAGAAAATTGGTTTCGTAGACGATACCTTAGTTTACACTTTGATGCATTTTTGCAACGTGTTCCTGAACATGTCAATAAGTGCAAATATATTGTAAATACATACACGATGTAGTTTTGAAATACTTCCATTTACGCACTTAGAAAACCCGATAGCATTTTAATTGAATGCCTTGCTTCTCACACGAGGAGCAAGGAAGTGCCAAAAATACTCGACAGTTAAGCTTCTTTAAACTGTTTTATTAGTTAAATCTCGACCGCTACGCCAGATGTTGTGTGCAGTTCATTCACCTCGTCAAAGACCTGCAGTTTCCGAGCCTTTAGTGTTTAACAAATCTTCTCTGGATGATAAGTTTGCGTATTAAAGCATGTAACATTCCTCGGCCTTTCCCAGACTTCTTTCTGTCCCGTTCTTCCTGCCTGTAGATCATGGCTTTCCGAAAACAAGGAGGAGGAGGAGAAGCGAAAAGGAGAAACGAAAAGGAGGAGGAGGAAGAGAAACGAAAAGAAAGAAGAGAGAGGAGAAGGAGGGGGAGGAGGAGGAGGAGGAGGAGGAGGAGGAGGAGGAGGAGGAGGAGGAGGAGGAGGAGGAGGAGGAGGAGGAGGAGGAGGAGGAAAAAAAGGAGGAGGAGGAAGAGGGAGGGAAGCAGGAGGAGGAGGAAAGAAGAAGAAGAGGAGGAAGAGGAAGAAGAAAGAATGATATATTGTCATGTTAAAAATACGTCCTACTCTAACAAGGCATGCATAGATTTTGGTCATTACATTACAATAACGCATTACTATGCCCGAATTCCTTTCTCCGTTTGGTGGACATATAATGTGCACGCATTTTGTAGAGCCAAGAATGTTCCCTCATCGGGGTCGGCTCTCTATTGCGGGGGGCCGCTATTGCGGAGGGCCGCTATTGCGGGGGGCCGCTATTGCGGGGGGCCGCTATTGCGGGGGGCCGCTATTGCGGGGGGCCGCTATTGCGGGGGGGGGGGGGCCGCTATTGCGGGATTTTTTGGGTAAAAAGTTCTTAAGGCCATTTTGATTCTTTTGTCCTAAAACACATAAAAAAACCATAAAAGTTTTGTTACTTTAAAAAAAAGGATTTTTTTTTCTCAAAATATTTTCCCAAAAATTTCTTGATCGAGTTTTACCGATAGCGCTGAGCCTAGGCCACACCCGCTACCTCGCTTGACTGACTTAGCCTGTCCGGGGAATTTCACCTAAATCCGGACGCGTTACTTTTTGTCACGTTTGTGTCCAACATCAGCGTCAGGCCCTGGAGTTAGGTCGTAGGGACCACCCGTTGAGAGTCAAACGTGGGATGGAGTTAGAATATAAAGCTTCACCCGTTAGTAACACAAATTTTATGGTTTTTTAGGCGTTTTAAGACAATAGAATCAAAATGGCCTTAAGAACTTTTGACCAAAAAAAATCCCGCAATAGCGGCCCCCCGCAATAGCGGCCCCCCCGCAATAGCGGCCCCCCGCAATCGGCCCCCGCAATAGCGGCTCCCGCAATAGCGGCCCTCCGCAATAGCGGCCCCTCCCCCCCCTCATCCAATGTCTTCTCTCCGAGATTACAGCTATCGAAACATGGGGAGTCATTAAAACAGGGCGGGAGCTTGAAACTCGACGAGAAAATTTATTCAGTAGGTGAATCCAACGCTTGTTTTTCCAAAGGAAACTAAGAAAAGACAATGGATTTTTCGAGTTCACTCTTGAAGTCTCCGAAAGAAATGAGGTTGAATGAGTTGGGAAAAGTGCAATGTGAAATGTTCACTGCGAGTAACAAATCAGCGTGTTGATTGTCAGCAGCCGTTGGTGTATGCCTATTTGAAAAATATACAGTACTCATGAACTATGCATTTCACGTATGGAACCATTTTGCCATCCTCTTTTCAAATTGCATCATGGTTTTCTAAGACGGCCGTACTCCGACGTGTTATAACCGACAGAGGTCTCGTGAAAATAACCTATGTCTCACAAGTAATAATTATCATTTCTCATTCAATGTTGTGTTACATAGTTTCACAATGAACAACAAAACGCGCATGCATACATTCTCTCTCTCTCTCTCTCTCTCTCTCTCTCTCTCTCTCTCTCTCTCTCTCTCTCTCTCTCTCTCTCTCTCTCTCTCTCTCTCTCTCATTCGGCGGCTGACGCTCGCGCCGGTCGGACGTGTTTGCTTCGCTCCGGCCAGTTCTCAGTATGTTAATTAAATAACAGCAGCACCATGCCAGTTGCTGAATCTCCTCGAGACGCATCTAAAATCCCTAATAGCGACAGAGGAGCCTACGAGTTGAAAAGTGGACGGTGATGAACGTGGAAATGTCGCAGTTGTGTTGAGATTCAGGCAGCGCGACGGTCAGCCATTGCTTTCAAGCGACAGGAGAGGCTTTTGGCACAAGAAGACTCCAGCACAGAGACGACGGAACCAACAACGTGCGGAAGAACATCGACATGCACTAATACACATGCAGGCTTGCACAAATGCACACACGCACACGCGCACGCGTGCACACACGCGCGCACAGAAACACGTATACACACGCGCGCATGCACGCATGCACAAACGCGCGCTCTAGCGCATCCATGCACATCTTTCCAGGTGAGCGGTTCTCACCAATGGGAAAGTGAAAAGTTCAGGAAACCTTTGCAAAAAGTGAGAGAAGCCCACTTCACACCTCAAGACTCCGGGTGAAACATGAACTGCATCTTGGAGCGAAGGATTAATAAGAGAAGATTTCAGAAGTCTTTTTCGATGAATTCGTTGCACACCACTGCAGCAGGTGTTGTGCTGTTCTTGTGGTCATACACGGCCGGCGTTAAATGATAAACTGTCTTTAAAACTCTTTCAGCTCGGACGTCGCAATTCAGCGACTTCCGGCCAGCGCACGGACATAACCGAATTGCGACTCGTGGTAGACGAGGAGGGAATCTCTTGCAGCTCTTTCGTTTTTGAAGAGTAGATTGAAACCATGGAAGTCACATGGTCTAGAAGCGTTGGTGCAACGTATAGCCGAAGTACAGCGTTCATTGCTGTTTACATACGTGTTGACACATCTTAAAAAGTTGTCAGGCACAGTCATTCATAACGTAAACTGATACGCCCTCTTGTTTGAAAACACACACACACACACACACACACACACACGCATACACACACACACACACACACACACACATACACACACACACACACACACACACACACACACACACACACACACACACACACGTGTAATATCGTGCCACGAACTTAATGATGGAATCATACAAGCTTGCCTCCTGTTTCCCCCTTGAGTTTCGTGACACTGTGTCTATATAGTGCAGATTGCCCAGTTGCTACGGGATTTCTCGCTGTCTGCCGAGCTGACCAACGACGACAGAAGTTATCACTAAGAGTCACTTTCGATCATCTTGCGAACAGACAGCTAGGAATGGTCGAGATTACGGTTTGCTCTGTGGGCACACAAGATAGAGAACGACCAGAAGGAAGCAGGATGCGGCCAGCATATACACGCCGAGTTGTTGCCACAGGTATGTGCAAAGAAGAAAATACTGATATTTTTGACATGAAAGAGTACCGTCTCTAAAAATTCTAACGTAGACAAATTAGCATGGTATAACCATATCCAAGATCCTCTCCTCACTTTCCATGATGTTATTTGTTTCATAATCGTAGGCCTGCATCAGACCATCAGCACCCGACAGACCGTCACCTCTACATGTATAGTGACGTGTCAGTACTAAACAGACACCAGCTCCACTTCCAAAGCATCATCGGTGCTGGTCTTTCCTATTTCAAATATGAATGGTACTACCCCTGAATGATAAAATGGTATCTGTAACTATGTATTAGGGAGGGAGGGAGGGAGGGAGAGAGAGAGAGAGAGAGAGAGAGAGAGAGAGAGAGAGAGAGAGAGTATGTAGTGTGTGCAGAAGTCTATATGTTTTGTGTATAGTTGAAATTGTGTACGTACATCAGCATTTGTGTAGCTGCGATTATATTGTTAGCGAGTTTGATTTTGTGTCTACCCATGCGTGCGGATAATGTGTGTATATATGTATGAAAGCAAAGCATGTGTGTGTTAGTATTTATCCGATGTGCGATCTGTTATTTCTTCATCGTTCTTCCACTTCAGTCAAGCAAACTTTTTCAGTCATCTGACCTTACTCGCAATATGGCAGTGTACGCTGGGAGGCAATATTATAACGTAATTTTATAGCGCAAGATTAAACGTAGTTGGAAGAAATTGGATTGGGATTTCATGAAGGGCGAAACGCAATTCTCGCGAGTGCCAGTGTGTGGTAATTCGTTTGAAGATTATTTTCCTCTCGTCGAGTCTAGCTAGAGCTTTGTGTTGTCATGCAAAATCTAAGTCTCTACTTTCATCCACTCAGAGGAGCAGTCTACAGGCTTACTGGTATTCTTCGACAGGTAAAGCTGTCTCCCTTGAAGATATTAATAAGCCAGGCTCTTCTCGATACAGGAGTCTGGTCCATGAAGATAGAGTGGCGCCTCCTGAAACCAATACACTTATCAGCCCATGGCCTGCAGCAGACCACCGTGCGTGAAGCAGCGGGATAAAGCAGCCCTCAACAAGGGAAGCATCCAGGGAGAAAATTACCTCCAAGATGGCGGTCTGACAAGTGTCCATCTGCAACATGCCCCAACGTGCACTAGTCCTCTTCGATGCCAACACTATGACCTTACAAAGCAGTGAATTAATAAGCCCATTCCCTTCTCGAACTTGGCGGGCAGATAGAACGGGCAGATAGGTCTGTCTATCTGAAGTGAAGAGCTGAATGTGGTTTTATCTGCTCCGGATAAGGTTAAGCGGGAGCTAAACCATTCGGCGGTTGAACGTGAATACGAGCCCTTGATGTAACCTTTTACTACTCACTGTCGATATTCTGATAGTCTCCCAAGACTATGCACGCATTATAAATCGCCCCTGTCTCTGTTTTTCCTTATCACATTTAACAGTGTCCAAGCTGAAGCCTAAAAGTTCAAGTTCGTCACAGTCATTCGGATACGCGTGCTTAACCCTTCTGTTACCGCAGCGTCTGTCGACGACTCTCTCTCTTTCCTCCCCTCCCGCCATCCCCCCCCTTCCTACCCCGTATGTTGTGGTGGAGAGCGATCGTCGACAGACGCTGCGGTAACAGAAGGGTTAAGCACGCGTATCCGAATGACTGTGACGAACTTGAACTTTTAGGCTTCAGCTTGGACACTGTTAAATGTGATAAGGAAAAACAGAGACAGGGGCGATTTATAATGCGTGCATAGTCTTGGGAGACTATCAGAATATCGACAGTGAGTAGTAAAAGGTTACATCAAGGGCTCGTATTCACGTTCAACCGCCGAATGGTTTAGCTCCCGCTTAACCTTATCCGGAGCAGATAAAACCACATTCAGCTCTTCACTTCAGATAGACAGACCTATCTGCCCGTTCTATCTGCCCGCCAAGTTCGAGAAGGGAATGGGCTTATTAATTCACTGCTTTGTAAGGTCATAGTGTTGGCATCGAAGAGGACTAGTGCACGTTGGGGCATGTTGCAGATGGACACTTGTCAGACCGCCATCTTGGAGGTAATTTTCTCCCTGGATGCTTCCCTTGTTGAGGGCTGCTTTATCCCGCTGCTTCACGCACGGTGGTCTGCTGCAGGCCATGGGCTGATAAGTGTATTGGTTTCAGGAGGCGCCACTCTATCTTCATGGACCAGACTCCTGTATCGAGAAGAGCCTGGCTTATTAATATCTTCAAGGGAGACAGCTTTACCTGTCGAAGAATACCAGTAAGCCTGTAGACTGCTCCTCTGAGTGGATGAAAGTAGAGACTTAGATTTTGGCATGACAACACAAAAGCTCTAGCTAGACTCGACGAGAGGAAAATAATCTTCAAACGAATTACCACACACTGGCACTCGCGAGAATTGCGTTTCGCCCTTCATGAAATCCCAATCCAATTTCTTCCAACTACGTTTAATCTTGCGCTATAAAATTACGTTATAATATTGCCTCCCAGCGTACACTGCCATATTGCGAGTAAGGTCAGATGACTGAAAAAGTTTGCTTGACTGAAGTGGAAGAACGATGAAGAAATAACAGATCGCACATCGGATAAATACTAACACACACATGCTTTGCTTTCATACATATATACACACATTATCCGCACGCATGGGTAGACACAAAATCAAACTCGCTAACAATATAATCGCAGCTACACAAATGCTGATGTACGTACAC
The DNA here is from genome assembly GCA_034096865.1 of Theodoxus fluviatilis. NCBI lineage: Eukaryota > Metazoa > Mollusca > Gastropoda > Cycloneritida > Neritidae > Theodoxus > Theodoxus fluviatilis. The sequence continues at coordinate 29,575 of JAWQFJ010000891.1, read as the reverse complement.
AATTTCAACTATACACAAAACATATAGACTTCTGCACACACTACATACTCTCTCTCTCTCTCTCTCTCTCTCTCTCTCTCTCTCTCTCTCTCCCTCCCTCCCTCCCTCCCTAATACATAGTTACAGATACCATTTTATCATTCAGGGGTAGTACCATTCATATTTGAAATAGGAAAGACCAGCACCGATGATGCTTTGGAAGTGGAGCTGGTGTCTGTTTAGTACTGACACGTCACTATACATGTAGAGGTGACGGTCTGTCGGGTGCTGATGGTCTGATGCAGGCCTACGATTATGAAACAAATAACATCATGGAAAGTGAGGAGAGGATCTTGGATATGGTTATACCATGCTAATTTGTCTACGTTAGAATTTTAGAGACGGTACTCTTTCATGTCAAAAATATCAGTATTTTCTTCTTTGCACATACCTGTGGCAACAACTCGGCGTGTATATGCTGGCCGCATCCTGCTTCCTTCTGGTCGTTCTCTATCTTGTGTGCCCACAGAGCAAACCGTAATCTCGACCATTCCTAGCTGTCTGTTCGCAAGATGATCGAAAGTGACTCTTAGTGATAACTTCTGTCGTCGTTGGTCAGCTCGGCAGACAGCGAGAAATCCCGTAGCAACTGGGCAATCTGCACTATATAGACACAGTGTCACGAAACTCAAGGGGGAAACAGGAGGCAAGCTTGTATGATTCCATCATTAAGTTCGTGGCACGATATTACACGTGTGTGTGTGTGTGTGTGTGTGTGTGTGTGTGTGTGTGTGTGTGTGTGTGTGTATGTGTGTGTGTGTGTGTGTGTGTGTGTATGCGTGTGTGTGTGTGTGTGTGTGTGTGTGTGTTTTCAAACAAGAGGGCGTATCAGTTTACGTTATGAATGACTGTGCCTGACAACTTTTTAAGATGTGTCAACACGTATGTAAACAGCAATGAACGCTGTACTTCGGCTATACGTTGCACCAACGCTTCTAGACCATGTGACTTCCATGGTTTCAATCTACTCTTCAAAAACGAAAGAGCTGCAAGAGATTCCCTCCTCGTCTACCACGAGTCGCAATTCGGTTATGTCCGTGCGCTGGCCGGAAGTCGCTGAATTGCGACGTCCGAGCTGAAAGAGTTTTAAAGACAGTTTATCATTTAACGCCGGCCGTGTATGACCACAAGAACAGCACAACACCTGCTGCAGTGGTGTGCAACGAATTCATCGAAAAAGACTTCTGAAATCTTCTCTTATTAATCCTTCGCTCCAAGATGCAGTTCATGTTTCACCCGGAGTCTTGAGGTGTGAAGTGGGCTTCTCTCACTTTTTGCAAAGGTTTCCTGAACTTTTCACTTCCCATTGGTGAGAACCGCTCACCTGGAAAGATGTGCATGGATGCGCTAGAGCGCGCGTTTGTGCATGCGTGCATGCGCGCGTGTGTATACGTGTTTCTGTGCGCGCGTGTGTGCACGCGTGCGCGTGTGCGTGTGTGCATTTGTGCAAGCCTGCATGTGTATTAGTGCATGTCGATGTTCTTCCGCACGTTGTTGGTTCCGTCGTCTCTGTGCTGGAGTCTTCTTGTGCCAAAAGCCTCTCCTGTCGCTTGAAAGCAATGGCTGACCGTCGCGCTGCCTGAATCTCAACACAACTGCGACATTTCCACGTTCATCACCGTCCACTTTTCAACTCGTAGGCTCCTCTGTCGCTATTAGGGATTTTAGATGCGTCTCGAGGAGATTCAGCAACTGGCATGGTGCTGCTGTTATTTAATTAACATACTGAGAACTGGCCGGAGCGAAGCAAACACGTCCGACCGGCGCGAGCGTCAGCCGCCGAATGAGAGAGAGAGAGAGAGAGAGAGAGAGAGAGAGAGAGAGAGAGAGAGAGAGAGAGAGAGAGAGAGAGAGAGAGAGAGAGAGAGAGAATGTATGCATGCGCGTTTTGTTGTTCATTGTGAAACTATGTAACACAACATTGAATGAGAAATGATAATTATTACTTGTGAGACATAGGTTATTTTCACGAGACCTCTGTCGGTTATAACACGTCGGAGTACGGCCGTCTTAGAAAACCATGATGCAATTTGAAAAGAGGATGGCAAAATGGTTCCATACGTGAAATGCATAGTTCATGAGTACTGTATATTTTTCAAATAGGCATACACCAACGGCTGCTGACAATCAACACGCTGATTTGTTACTCGCAGTGAACATTTCACATTGCACTTTTCCCAACTCATTCAACCTCATTTCTTTCGGAGACTTCAAGAGTGAACTCGAAAAATCCATTGTCTTTTCTTAGTTTCCTTTGGAAAAACAAGCGTTGGATTCACCTACTGAATAAATTTTCTCGTCGAGTTTCAAGCTCCCGCCCTGTTTTAATGACTCCCCATGTTTCGATAGCTGTAATCTCGGAGAGAAGACATTGGATGAGGGGGGGGAGGGGCCGCTATTGCGGAGGGCCGCTATTGCGGGAGCCGCTATTGCGGGGGCCGATTGCGGGGGGCCGCTATTGCGGGGGGGCCGCTATTGCGGGGGGCCGCTATTGCGGGATTTTTTTTGGTCAAAAGTTCTTAAGGCCATTTTGATTCTATTGTCTTAAAACGCCTAAAAAACCCCATAAAATTTGTGTTACTAACGGGTGAAGCTTTATATTCTAACTCCATCCCACGTTTGACTCTCAACGGGTGGTCCCTACGACCTAACTCCAGGGCCTGACGCTGATGTTGGACACAAACGTGACAAAAAGTAACGCGTCCGGATTTAGGTGAAATTCCCCGGACAGGCTAAGTCAGTCAAGCGAGGTAGCGGGTGTGGCCTAGGCTCAGCGCTATCGGTAAAACTCGATCAAGAAATTTTTGGGAAAATATTTTGAGAAAAAAAAATCCTTTTTTTTAAAGTAACAAAACTTTTATGGTTTTTTTATGTGTTTTAGGACAAAAGAATCAAAATGGCCTTAAGAACTTTTTACCCAAAAAATCCCGCAATAGCGGCCCCCCCCCCCCGCAATAGCGGCCCCCCGCAATAGCGGCCCCCCGCAATAGCGGCCCCCCGCAATAGCGGCCCCCCGCAATAGCGGCCCTCCGCAATAGCGGCCCCCCGCAATAGAGAGCCGACCCCGATGAGGGAACATTCTTGGCTCTACAAAATGCGTGCACATTATATGTCCACCAAACGGAGAAAGGAATTCGGGCATAGTAATGCGTTATTGTAATGTAATGACCAAAATCTATGCATGCCTTGTTAGAGTAGGACGTATTTTTAACATGACAATATATCATTCTTTCTTCTTCCTCTTCCTCCTCTTCTTCTTCTTTCCTCCTCCTCCTGCTTCCCTCCCTCTTCCTCCTCCTCCTTTTTTTCCTCCTCCTCCTCCTCCTCCTCCTCCTCCTCCTCCTCCTCCTCCTCCTCCTCCTCCTCCTCCTCCTCCTCCTCCTCCTCCTCCCCCTCCTTCTCCTCTCTCTTCTTTCTTTTCGTTTCTCTTCCTCCTCCTCCTTTTCGTTTCTCCTTTTCGCTTCTCCTCCTCCTCCTTGTTTTCGGAAAGCCATGATCTACAGGCAGGAAGAACGGGACAGAAAGAAGTCTGGGAAAGGCCGAGGAATGTTACATGCTTTAATACGCAAACTTATCATCCAGAGAAGATTTGTTAAACACTAAAGGCTCGGAAACTGCAGGTCTTTGACGAGGTGAATGAACTGCACACAACATCTGGCGTAGCGGTCGAGATTTAACTAATAAAACAGTTTAAAGAAGCTTAACTGTCGAGTATTTTTGGCACTTCCTTGCTCCTCGTGTGAGAAGCAAGGCATTCAATTAAAATGCTATCGGGTTTTCTAAGTGCGTAAATGGAAGTATTTCAAAACTACATCGTGTATGTATTTACAATATATTTGCACTTATTGACATGTTCAGGAACACGTTGCAAAAATGCATCAAAGTGTAAACTAAGGTATCGTCTACGAAACCAATTTTCTCTCCCCTGTAGTATCCTATACAGTATTGATTTTGGTATTTTTTAAACTACTAATCTACCACGTGACGTGGATACTTTTTTCGGCAGGAAAGATATATGGTTCATAGAACTCAGGGACAGCATTCTGAAGTACATCAAAAACACAATGTCCATTTCTGCACCTTGAATATAAAGTCAGTTGTGAATTTAAAAAAAGTATACTTGGAAAATTGTTTCGCGGCTTCAAATAAAGTGCACCCTTATGAATTAAAAAGACATTCATGTTAACACGATTCATAAACAATATCCTACAAACTTTAAGTCCTTATTGTCCTGATAATTCTGCCTGCATTGAGGTGGCGGTGATTCATGGAGAGTGGCAGCAATGTATGTGAAATTGCGGGGGAGGGGCCGCTATTGCGGAGGGCCCCTATTGCGGGGGGCCGCTATTGCGGGATTATTTTTGGTCAAAAGTTCTTCAGGCCATTTTGATTCTTTTGTCCTAAAACGCAAAAAAACACATAAAATTGTTGCTACTAACGGGTAAAGCTTTATATTCTAACTCCATCCCACGTTTGACTCTCAACGGGTGGTCCCTGCGCCCTAACTCCAGGGACCGACGCTGATGTTGGACACAAACGTGACAAAAAGTAACGCGTCTGGGTTTAGGTGAAACTCCCCGGACAGGCTAAGTCAGTCAGGCCGGGTGGCGGGTGCGGCCTAGGCTGAGCGCTATCGGTAAAACCCGATCAAGAAATTTTGGGGAACATTTTTTGAAAAGATAAGTAACCAAAATTTATGGTTTTTAGGCGTTTTAGGACAAAAGAATCAAAATGGCCTTGAGAATTTTTTACCCCCAAAAAATCCCGCAATAGCGGCCCCCCGCAATAGGGTCCCTCCGCAATAGAGAGCCGACCCCGAAATTGCGTGGGTCGGGAAACAATCCTCAAATAACATTTACGGCAATTAGCAACCGACCACAGCGGCACGGCAAACGAGTAGATGTGCTCACTCGGAGCCTTGAAAGGTCGTTGAGTGTTTTCACCTCCAGTGGTGGCGTGGTCTCAGAGCTGGGATGAGGCGCGAGCCTTTTGTATCAGATAGTGATGAGTTTTCCTCTTTTAGCTCAGAGAGCCGTACTTCACGATGCAGGTCCATTCTTCGAGGCAAAAACTGAACAATCTAGGTGTCAATGTTGTGAAAGCACTCCACCCCGTGAAAATCCTTCAATTCCGCTTTCCCTCCCATGGACATTTCAGAAGTCCGGGGGAGCTGCAAAACCTTTGATCGGGACGTCAGTTTTGTCGGAATCGCTTCCAGGAACAAAGCAAGGGGAAAAAACCTCTTTGGGAAAAATCTTGATGACCATTGATTCCGGGGAAAAATCGAGCCCGTTTTTTCATCGCCATTACAGCGCACGATGCCGCCGTTTCCACCACACCCGCAGCCATTGTAAGGCCGGGGTGGGAGCAACAAGAGTTTGTTCAGGGGAGCAAACTCCGGGCGCACTGCCAACAGCTTGGTCAACACTGGCAGAAGAGCTCGGTCCCGCGTATGTTCCCCTTTGTTCTGGTCGCTGTCCCCTGTCCCCGTGTTTCGCGCATCATGCCCACCTTCACTGCACATCGACCCTCCCCGCAGTCTTTGTGATGCTGCGCGTTATGGCATGGCTTGATTGTGCCTTGTGGTCCCCCAATCCTCGTCTCAACCTCCCCAATCGATGCACTCAATTCCCAGGTAATGGAGTCTGTGAGAATTTCCACAGACGCCGAGAAAAAGTTTCAAGGATGGTGGATCGTGTGCGAAAAGGTTCCATCCGAGAGGAAGGTTTTTTCTCCGGCAAGATGATCGCCTCGAGGTTTTCACCGATGCATTAATGCCTTTGCCAAACATGTGATCAACGACGGCATGGTCGAATCGAAACCATCCCAGGGACAAGAATAGTTCGCACTGTGGGCTGAGCGCGCAGCAATTGCAACGCCACTGTATGTCTTTGATGTTTTCCTATTCCACATAGATAAAACTTTGTTCAAATTCCCTGTCACGAGTACAAAAACAATATATCTTTGAAATGTTTCAAATAAAGGACAACAGGCGAAGCTCACAGCGTCAAGTGCGCGACTTCTTAGCATGTTTTAAACTTCTTTTGTAGATACTTGGGACACCAGAGATCAAGAGCATCGATCATAATCGGTGCAATGAGCTCAAGAACTGGGAGCTTCAGAAGCGTCTCTGTATGGGGCCAAAGGGAGGTATTCCATTTTCTGATGATGAATTTTCTACCTGTTTATCTTCCCAAAGTGGGTGTGAGTGTGGGTGTGGGGGTGGGGTGAGGGGTGGGGTGGGGGGGACATGCGCTTTTGGGCTCTTACATGTATGAGTACGCCATAATAGCGGAAGGAAACAATGACTGCGGTGTTGCGGGAGGATGGTTCTTGCTTGTGGCCTACCATGACAAAACGAGAAGCATCATGGAAATAAACTCATCATACATGCTCAACAAATGGTAAGTTTCTAACATGTGTACTGATTTATTCCATTGCGATAACAATATTTGACGTCGAATTCTTAATCCTAGGAAGGATAAGTCCATCACCTCAATGTTCATAATGTACACGTCATATGTTTTGAGCATTTCCATAATTCAATCAGCTTTTTTAAGCGTTCTGCATAGTGTTCGTGATAACATTGCATACTATATTGTGGATATCTAACAGTGTCGTACTAGAAGAGTCGTTTGTTCTGTTACATGGATATTGCATTCTCAGCTGATATACCTTTCAGTGGCAACTGCAGAACGAGTCCTGTGGGTAAAGCGTGCACTTTCGCTGTGACTCCGGGTATGTTTCAATTGGGCGAAGCTTCGGCCAACAATGCCAAAGTTTCGACTTCGCGTAAGTGATTTTGGGGTTTGCCAAGGGTCTGAAGAGCGAAGTAGACTTTGGTGATCGTGTCCTTCGAAGTCAAATGTACATGTATACTTGGGCGAAGTAGACAGAAACTGCGTCCTGATTGGTCAGACAATATTACTCGTTTGGGAGTCGCGGAGAGTCAATGCTGTTATTTTTATCATCGACTCCATTTGGGCCAGTTTGCATGCAAGTCCCCGGACACAAGTTCTCCACGTCGACTTCGGGCACTACGCCCATTTAGCACGCACCTTCAGGGGTCCGATGGTGAGTTGTTCGATACTGGACAAATCTGCGTCGTATCTCTTTGCGGGTCGCTTACGAGCTGTTTACGACGTGCCCGTGTCTCCTGTTAATTCTCTGACCAGCAGTTGACCCAGATCCAGAAGCAGATGCAGACGGCACCGTGTGAAATTATTGCCTAGAAGTGGCAGTCAGACAACGTGGCGTACGCAGTGCCTGCCCCATGTCGATGTCGTGTAGTACACGTGACCTCATACTGAGGATCGTGACCTCTTTTCATTGGTAGAAAAGTTTCACGTTAGGTAAGTGTTTGATAAGTTGATTGGTATGTTGTGTTTCGAAAACCAAAGATGAGTGACAGCTCTGCGTTGCCACTGATACTTTTAACCATTATTTGTTACTCCACGGCTTGATCAGTCCACTCGTTGACTGGTGTGGGGTATTATGAGAACCAGAAATGAACGACAGCCTCTCGCATGTAATTCTTTTTTTGTCCCCATTGGATTTTCCTTGACACGTCTTCAATTTTCTGTGTTGCGACGAAGAGATTTTCTCGGCACGTGGGTGTACGAGTATGCAGGCAGGGAGAACTTGTGCAGAATGTATCAGGGAAAAGATGCCGAAATTAGTCTTCTGGTCTGGTTTGTCTTGGCGCTGTTGATGATCAAATTACAAAGCGTTTGATACAAGGTATTAACTCAACAAGAGGCAACAGATGATCCAACGATAGGTACTTATACGAAATAGTGTGCTCAAAGCTTCCAATTTTACCTAGAGTGTTAAGGATGGATTTGAAACGGTGATCTCTACGTTGTTGTATAGCTGGTAGGTAACGCTTTCCCCTGACCCTGTCAGTGCTGGATGAAATACATTGTATGCAAGTGTCTGCATGCGACCCTGTTGTTTCTGCTGTCGTATATTCATAATACCGGCCGTAAATCATTCAGCTTCAGGAAGCCGAGGGACTGCGACACGGCCTGCGACGGCTTCAACACCTCTTAGCGGATGATCCCTACCTCTCCGAGGTGTTTCCAGCTCCTCCTCTCCTGGCGTTCAGGCAACCACCCAACCTGAGGCAGTTACTGCCAGCCCCGGAAGCGTGCAACCTTGTAACACCTCCCGCTGTCTCACGTGCAACATCATCTGCCCAGACTCGACCGTCACCCGAGACAAGACTACCTACCACATCAGGGGACACTACACCTGCGGCTCCAATAATCTGGTAAACTTGATCAGATGCCGCAAAGAGTGCCCGGATGCCTGGTACATCGGTGAGACGGGACAGACACTGAGACAGCGGATAAACGGACACATGGCCTGTAGCGGCCAAAACAGTAACCTGGCCAAAACAGTAACCGGAAGTCATCGCAGAGTTATCTGCTCGGCTCTCTCTTTATGCGATTTACCGCTCCTGCACCTGTTCTTCGCATGGAATATATTCCGACAAACGACGCATTAGTTGCTTTACGAGGTTTTGGTGCATTTGTGTAGTTTAACACATGATGTAGCGTTCAAAATAAGTTTTTCCCCGTGCAAAGCCGTCTCCCCTGCCGGAAATAATATGGGAGTCACCTCCCTGTAGTCTATTTGTAGTCTGGTTTTATAAAACGCGACCGTTGACTGACTTGGCACGCCCGGGGAGTTATGCTAAGATCCGGCCGCGTTAATATATCTGCGTTTTGTGACAAACGTCTTGCTCGGCGGTACTGTACTCCATGCACCTTAACGGTGCGCGTGATTCGGGTGTAATCTTAAGCTAAACGACGTTCCGAATGTTTCCGACTTCGACCATTTCCGCAGCGCCAATAAACGTCGTTTAGCTTAAGATTACACCCGAATCACGCGCACCGTTAAGGTGCATGGAGTACAGTACCGCCGAGAAAGACGTTTGTCACAAAACGCAGATATATTTACGCGGCCGGATCTTAGCATAACTCCCCGGGCGTGCCAAGTCAGTCAGGCGGAGTGGCGGGTGCCGTCTCTTTTTAGAGTTGAATTTTCAGCACGTCCCGAGCAGATAACTCTGCGATGACTTCCGGTTACTGTTTTGGCCAGGTTACTGTTTTGGCCGCTACATGGCCACGATCAGGAATCACGCTCCACTCCCAGTTGCGGAACACTTCAGCAGGCAAGGCCACACCGCGGCTGACCTGAGAGTGAGCGTACTCACGGGACACCTGCAAGACCCACGACGGCGACGGGTGGTCGAACAGCAGCTCATCGGGAGATACGGCACTCATGAGGCTGGGCTCAACCGTGACCTAGGGTTCATGAGCCACTATTAGCGACTCCCGTGCCCCACACGCCTCATGAGATGCACTCACCCCTTATGGCCCTGCTCTGGCAGCCTTTCCCCGTACCAAGCACCGCCAAGCACGTGCTCCCTGTGCCACTACCTGCGCGTGAGCAGGCTTTCTGCAGTGCTGCAGGACTCGCGACCTCCGATTTTGAGCTTGGGCTCTTCGATTTCCCGAGACCCAGATGCTGACTCCCCCCCCCCCCCCCCTTTTTGGTCACCCCACCCCCTTTCCCGTTGCGATGTTCTCACCCTCCGCTGTTTTCGCCTCCTGTACCCCGTGCCGCATACCCCACGCACCCGAGTAATGTGAATTCTGATCACAGGGCCTACGATCGCGTGTAGACTTTCACTGCACTGATGAAGGAGCCTACTTGGCTACGAAAGCTATGGAAATAAAGTTCTGAAATTGGACGAAAGTCTCCTTCCTTCTTTTTCTACCTCAGCTTCAGGAAGTTTGCCAGTGCCTTGGCTGTGTGAAAACCTGCAGGTGTCCTCAATAACTTGATAATTTAATAACTGACTAGTAAGAATATCATGAGGAATGTCCGATAAAGTTGCGTGAACATGTCAATGCATGTGTGTAATATTAAAGAACTGAGATGAGTGTGTGTGTATGTGTATGTGTGTGTGCGTGTGTGTGTGTGCGATTGTTTATTATTAATAAATGCTATGAAGAGGAGCACTTTGATGATAAGGATGATGATGATGATGATGCTTTTTTTTTGGGGGGGGGAGGGTGTTTTTGTGCTCTGCTGTTTTCTGCAATAGATCCTGCTAGACAGATTTTTTTTAAAGTGTCGTTAAAGACTGGTGGAGGATGCCACAACCAGTGCCTTTAATCTTGTTAGCCAAGAATGAGATAATCGGAGACATAAAGATTCAAGCACCGACTTTTGTTACTCCCTAACCCAAAGTCTCTGAACGCGATTAGACACTCCCAACAGCAGCGGCCTATTGTCAGTATCGATTAAATGGTGCAAAACGATTGTACGTCAAACCCGCGCTATTTCGCAAAATTGCGCGACCGCTACCGTTGAAAGTCGAAGACATATTCAATCGCCCCTAACTGATTTGGGGTATCCAGCTTAGTCATGTCAACCCTAAGCCACGCAGATATCCAATTTATTCATTCTAATACTTTGTCGAGATGGAAAGACAGTTTCCATTTGTCTGAAAGATTCTGAGCTTTTGCCCTTTTGCTTTCGGCGAATGTTGCCCTTCTGGAATCAGTTGGACAGAGCGCATCTGACTCAACGTCCCAAGCGGAGGGTAATTAGGTAGAGTGGAACGTTCCTCAGTTTCTTCTGACTGTCACATGAAGCCACTTGGATCTCATGTGTCGCCACGTTCTGATGTTAACAGAGCATTGGTTACATTAGGATATACAAGTTTCAAAATGCTGACATCTCCTTTCAATGGTGACTTGGTTGAATTTTAAAAATGTTACTGCTGTGGGAGTTTTTTAATTATCATATTGCACCGTCTATTGCGCATCACTTTTGTTTGCAACGATGCATTCGCGGTTCTTTCTAAACACACATTAATGTATCTGCATTTTGTGACAAACGTCTTGCTCGGCGATACTGTACTCCATGCACCTTAACGGTCCGCGTGATTCGGGTGTAATCTTAAGCTAAACGACGTTTATAAAATGTCCGTTCTCGTGAGAGATGCCGAGATTTGAAACTGGGGTACAGTGTCCCCGAATGTTTCCGACTTCGACCATTTCAGCATCAGTATGATATACAAACTCAGTTCTTCTCTCTTGCTTTGGACATTACAAAACACACAAACAAATTCAAACACACACGCGCGCGCAAACACACACACATGCACCATACGCACCACACCATACACCACACACACACACACACACACACACACAGAGGAACAAAAACAGGCACACACATACACGCACACACACGCACGCGCGCGCGTACACACCCACATACAAACTCACACACACACACACATACACAAACACACAAACACAAACACACAAACTCAAACACACACGCGCGCGCAAACACACACACATGCACCATACACACCACACACACACACACACACACCGCAACACACACACTCACACACCCACACACACACACACAAACACACACACACACACACACACACACACACACACACACACACACACACACACACACACACACACACACAAACAGACACACATGCGCGCGCGCGCACGCACAATCATACACAAACACCTCCCACAAGCTCGCGCAAACGCGCACACTCAAATGAGCGCACACACTAAATATACCAAAAGCAAGAAAACACCCGTTCAAACAACAGACAATATACTTTCTCGTCCCGGGATATAACCACTGCTCTGCAACGTGGGGGTCTCCAAGCAGCATGGCGTCTGTGGAGCAGACACATGATTGCACGTCACAGGCAAATCTTCGCTGTGACGTGGGAAGAGAGAGATTTCATTTGGACAATCTTCTGGAGCCGGAAGGGACGCTCCATCACATTGGTTTCGGACAGGAAATCGATGCTGATCTACGCCAAGATGGCCAACTGCCGCATCGAAGGGCTCTAGGGACTGCAAAGGAATCTGGAAACAATATAAATGTCTGGTCCAGTTTGTCGCCCTCTCCTTTGCAGTGTCCGCCTCACCAGGAGGCCTCGCGATTTCTCGAGCTGTTGGAGGACTTTCGAAAATTCTGTCTAGAGGGAGCCGTTGGGTGTGTGTGTGTGCACGAGTGCATGTGTGTCTGTGTGTACGTGCATGCGTGCGTGCGTGCGTGCGTGCGTGTGTGTGTGTGCGCGCGCATGCTAACATATGCTTGTGCATGCGCAGGCCTACTACCTGTTGCCGTTTTACTCATGTAAATGGATTTACACATCGGACTGAGATATGTGCCTTAAGAACAAAAACTGAAACGTGCGGTGGTACTGACAGATTGCTTTGTTTTAAACTCGCCATGACATGTTTAATTACAAGGTTAGTTTTATGACTCGAGTTAACACTGAAGCGACAAACTTTCAGGTCGAAAAAAAAGCTTTCAACGTGTGAAAAATACTAGCTCAATATTCTTTTTCGAAATAGACTCAAAATATACGTTGATGCAAAGCACACATTGAGGTTACTGGCATAAACGTTCTTCAACATATGTTTGCCAAAAATAATAATTGAATACCCTTCCCCCCAAATGCCGCGAAAATTATAAGATGCACGATATAGAAAAGTATTGAATAGAAGAATTGTAAATAATCATTCATTTTGTAACGATGCAAGTTTTGCACAAACATTTTTTGACTGATTGAGATTTATTTCTTTTAATTGCTTGTTTATGTCATTGCTCTTTTCCTGTCGATCACGGCAACCTGGCTCATTGAATGGTCGGCATGCCGCCGTTATGGTTGGTGACACACTCGGCCAGATTGTTATATATTTTAGATGGCGTAAGAAAGCTGACAAAAGCCCACATGTTTTCAACCTTTTACTTCGACTGTAGGTACCCCACTATCAAAGGACAGATTACGATGAGAACGTAAAGGAAGATTGGTAAAAACATTACATTTCGTTTGTAAAAAATAATGTGCTTTGGCAAAACTTTCGTCAAAAGAACAGAGGAAACCACTGTGTACCTAAAAACAATTTTATTATAAACGTTCATGATTTATCATGGAGGTGCAAAAGGTCAAAATCGTAAAGTTTGTACTTTCGCTGCAACACTGAATCATCTGCTGCACACACTTGCTGAAAAGCTCATCGCCGTTACCCAGACAACGCACATGACCCTACAAGATGGTCATGGTGAGAGGATCGTAGCAAGCCAAAGTTCCGATCAGTTTGCACTTTGTCTGGAAGGAAAATCACGACAACTGTGCAACAGTAGTAAACATTTGCTTGCAGCGATCTCCATGCCGTGTGAGATATGACCAAAGATTATAGGTTACACAAAGATAGTTCATTAGCTAATTGTTATGAGGATCGAGACACGTTGATAAATTAATGCTGTTCATGGCTTACATTTTCTTTGGATGGGGTTTCTAGTGTCCCCAAATTCAGCTTTTTCTGCGCGAAGCGAGACTATGTCCGTCATTATAAATGTGCAATGTTGAAACGGACTATAGGCTCACGCGCATGCGCAGAAGCATCCATTTCTATGAACCAAATATTTCGATTTCACAACGCCTGCTACAAAAAACAAAGCCAAAACACCCCCATTATTGCAGCAAATCATTTTATTACACATTACACCGTAAATGTATTCACAAACATGATCGGAATGCATCAAAAACGCGTCGACAAACAAGCACTTTTTACATGTATCTAAGCAGTGTGATTACTTCCCCATAGTCCTGGCCGCTTGGGGCGCTGCGTTCTGAGCGTCTTGTAACTTTTAAGAGCAAAAGCTCGGCATGAGCTATCTTTGTGTAACCTATAATCTTTGATATGACCTTCTAGCAAAAAATGAGCCAGACCTCATCTAGCCTCATGTCGATGTATCGGCCAAATAGAGGGAGAAGAGTTACATATGTTGTATTGAAATGTTGATAGATTTGGGTTCCTACATCAAGTTGTCTGTTACACAACATTGTGTTTTTTATAGCTTTCCATTGAAACCCGTCCATTTGGTCAGTCGAGTGGATATACCACACTGAGAATAGCCACCATGATAATGACACTATGCAAACAAACATTGCCTAGACTTTAAAAGCCGTTTGCTCGGAAAACAGTCTTCAATAGCTCATAATTATGTCACTATTTATTGCATTTTCAAGCTTATCAAGTCGTTAGTAAGAAAATTGTGTTCACCTTGCAACCTTATGCACCGCTCAGAATGTTCATAAATGCGTTTTTATGTTTCACAGCATGTCTTCTTGAGTAGGTACTGATCTTTTTAGGACATAGTTCCTTGTTGTCGTCGTCGTCGTCATCTTCATCGTCGTCGTCATTTTTTCAGCTGCTTTTCTTTGCATTATTTTGTTGGCGTATATTTGCGACAACATAGTTTGTACTTGCAAGATCACAGAGCAAAAGATTATGCTTTAAAGAGCAAATTCAATATTACGGCTTTCTCGGCTCCTTGACTTTCAGCAGTGCAGACAGATAAATGACAGTTGCAGTAGGATTTAGCTGGAGAAATCTTTTAGCTGGTTTAGCTTTACATGTCTGGGTCATCAACGAGAAGAGGAGTGCTAATGGTGTATGCCAGACTTCTTACTGCGTCTTATCTTTGATATCTCGCCAGCGATTTGCTTGTTAAAGCCCGTTGTACACAAGGCGAGTCCACATGTTCCATACTATCGCTCTCCACACGACGCTTCATTAACAGTGCTCGTCGCTTTCCGCATGTGGAAAAAGCAATGCTGCCTTGTCGCGCAGGTGCGTGTGAAATGGAATAGAACTTGTCCTATTTTGCTTTGAGTCGCTAGCGTCATCCAAAACTATCCTTCAAACGCTGTGCGTTTTACAGATAGAGCTCTGCTAGTGCCAAATAAGAATTCCATAATGGCATCTAGGAAGGGCGAGAACTAAACTGCGAGGTTGATACAGTTATACAGAGAACAGGGAAATATTTACGTATACTGTACATGGTATGCATGTAGAGTCAACACTGCGCGAGGGAATAGGCTGAGGACACGTGGATAAGCTAGCCCATCGATGTTGTCAGCGACTGTACCAAGCATTTAGTCGCGAGCAACCTCCAGAGCAACATATTATGCTGGAGTTATAACGGCCTTGAATTAAGTGTCTTCTTCCATTCCTCACCAGCAGCAGCATTACAACTGCATCGGCGCTGAAGAAACAGTGGTGCAAGGGAAATAACTCTTGAGAGAAACTCCATTTTTGTCCGCCAGTTGTTCACAAGAGCGATGGTTCTGGCTTATATACGGTGTGTTGTACACGACATGAACAGCTTCAGCTAATCTATAAAGCCTTGCCTCCCTGCTATCAACATACCTTCCATCCATCCCCCACCCATCCAGTTCCTAGTACAGAACTGAACGGTCTATGCATCCCGCACAGAAAAATCTCTCTGACCTCACCCGGGGACAGAACCCGCGACCTCTCGGTAAACGTCCGAGTGCTCTAACCAACGTGTTCTAACCAAAGTGTTCTAAACAAAATGCTCTAACCAAAGTTTTCTAACCAAAGTGTTTTAACTAATATGTCTAACAAAAGTAGTGTAATTAAAGTGTTCTAACATGATAGACATGACATAAACAGCATTTCTGTATTTACATATATGCCAGAGCCTCTCTCCCTGTCATCCATCCATCCAGTCATTTATCTATCCAGTCCATTCATCCACCATTTCATCCATCCATTCATCCCATCCATTATTTCCTCCAGTCATTAATCCATCCATCCATCCATCCAAGCATTATTAAATCCATTCATTCATGCATCCACACTTTCACTCATCCATCCATCCATCCATCCATCCATCCATCCATCCATCCATCATCCATTCTTGAATCCATTCATTCATCCATCCACCCTTTCCTCCATTCTTTCCTCCAGTCATCCATCCATCCATTTGTCCATCCACCCATGCATCCATCTATCCATCCATCCATTTGTCCATCCACCCATAAGCTCATCGTTCATATCTGCGGTAATGCGATCCATCCTTTCAATCAAGGTCCAAGCTGGACCTAGGCTGGCAATTGGAACGAGAGAAATGATCTCTTCAAATACTGCCAATGCGCTACTTCCGATTACTCTCTTTCACCAGAACTGTACACAAGGGCAGTCAAAACTTCATGGTCAGCCATACGTCCACTATTAAATGTGGAGAAAAGATACTTGGGGGATCAAGCGTCAGTGTCAATATGGATACGATTGAAATGGGAATGTGATTCTTCAGAGAATGTGTTCAATAGAAAGATTAAACACTATTGAAAGACACACAATCCCAAAATTATGGGGGAACAAAACAACAATAATAATAACAACAACACGGTATCGAAACGAATATGATTCGTCAGCGAAAGTATTCAATACATAGATGAAACATCACATGGGACAAATGGTGCATTGTTAAGGGGATCCATAAACGAAAATAACACGGTCCCAGGGTTCAGTACATGTTTTTATAATCATTCACAAAAACATGCCCGTAACAGGGGTAGAAAAGATTCCACCACAACCTCCTTGATAATCTAAATCTCATAAAAATGTACACCTAAGTCTTCCACGATTTCACTCCCAAGGGGAAAACAAAATTAGAACACCGCAGCACAAGTAAAATATTTGTCAACCTTCGAATATAAACATAAAACAGGATCGGTCAGCCTTCTAATAATATAAACATAAAATATGCAGGTCAGCCCTTGACAAACATAACTATCGACCCGAATAAAAGGTTTTCACCAACCTTTCACTTCCACCCGTGCTCTGCCTCTCACTCTCTCTCTGTTCGTCGTCTTCACTTCGTCTGCTTCCGTCTTCTCTTCTTCTTCGACAGGCAGACTCTTCAAAGTAGGCAACTTCACTGCCCATTCAAGGCAGACTCATCTCTCCTCTCTCATCGTTGTGGGCAGGCAGACGACAGGACGACCTCTCCCCCCTCTTGGCTGTAGGCGGACTCAAGGCAGACTGTACAGCAAAAAGTCCCCTCCAAGCAGCAAGACAGTCCACTCCACGCAGACTGTACAGCAGCCCGACTTCTTCCCTCTCTCCTCGGTGGCAGACTCACTGCTAGGCAGAATCAGGCCGACTTCACAGCACAACTCAGGCTGACTGAATGCTAACCCGTTCCTTCGCTAACATAGCCATCATCTCACGATTTACTCACGAACTCAGCATTATTCAGCCTTCAGAGCAAAACACCGCTCACCACCCCAGGGACAGAACTCAAATTCTACTCACTCCAAAACTCGCAGAGCAAAAACGTACACAATCGCCGGATTACTAACCCGCAAACACCAAGCCCATCTCAAGTAAGCTCTGGGAAACAACTTTCCCCATCACATGCATAGATTATTGTTGGAGTGGAAAAACAGCGGGGAGTCAAGATTCAAAACCAGTATGGTAATAGTATCAAAGCAAATGCAATCCGTCAACGAATGCATTCATCACAATAGATGGATGGATAAATGGAGATCAACGGCCTATAATTCTGTGTAGGCCATTAGAGGCCATTGATTAAAAAAAAACACATTAGAGTTGGTTAGCATAAGATTAAGTCAAGTAACAAATTCCCCAATCATTCGCCTCTTACAAAACGCGTGGGGAGATGTGGTGGATAAATTCTCACCCCCAACAGTATGGGAGAGTATTCAAGAAAAACACGAAACACCACATGAGAGACACATGGAGAACAACTACCAAGCCTATCTTATCGACTTCAACTCATAGTCACCGAAGTTTCGAAATTGTTTAGTACCTACTCTATGAGCAGCCCCGAGCAACATATGTTTCACTGAAATTGAAGTAACAGCAAGACTCCAGTTGGACCATATATTTCACTGAAACTGAAGTAACAGCAAGACTCCAGTTGGACCAAATGTTTCACTGAAACTGAAGCAACAGAAAGACTCCAGTTGGACCAAATGTCTCACTGAAACTGAAAGAACAGCAAGACTCCAGTTGGACCATATGTCTCACTGAAACTGAAAGAACAGCAAGACTCCAGTTGGACCAAATGTTTCACTGAAACTGAAGCAACAGAAAGACTCCTGTTGGACCATATGTCTCACTGAAACTGAAGCAACAGAAAGACTCCAGTTGGACCAAATGTCTCACTGAAACTGAAAGAACAGCAAGACTCCAGTTGGACCAAATGTCTCACTGAAACTGAAAGAACAGCAAGACTAGTTGGACCAAATGCCTCACTGAAACTGAAAGAACAGCAAGACTCCAGTTGGACCAAATGTCTCACTGAAACTGAAAGAACAGCAAGACTTCAGTTGGACCAGGCAAGTGGGCAGTGCTACCTGCTCAAGGCTGGATGCGTCGTTTCCTCGCCATGCTGGACATTAGGGGAAGAGCGTCCGCTATTGACCAAACCAATGAGAGCAGACGCTTTGTGGTCAGTTTTCTGTGATTTCCTTCTAAAGAACAGTGCAGCAAATTTTCCATCGTTTGCAGAGATAGCTTTGGGCCGAAAGCCTGTTCCCGTCATGACGTGAAGCTGCAGTACAAGTTGTGATGGATGCAGTTATATGAATATAAGTTTCCATCATCCACAAATTTAATTGGATGTCATCTTTCGGAAAGTCTGAGCTGTGCATATGGTTGTGAAGTGAAAACATTTTTCTTTCCGATGATGTAAAAACCTTGAAAATATGAGAAATAGTGACAACGTTATGAGCTACTGAAGACAAGTACTCTCTGCTATGTCGTTTTGAGAAAATAGGTTTTAAAGTTAAGGCAGCGTGTATAAGGCAACGCAGTGTTGTCAATATGGTGACGAAAACAAGGGGGACTTCGGTCCAACTGCTTTATTATTCACAAGCTTTCGGAGCTCAGTGCTCCTTCTTCAGGTGTGCGACAAGAGACTTGGACTCTGTACTCACCATATTTGTATTTAATCCCCTACTCTGCGCCTCTTGTCGCACACCTAAAGAAGGAGCACTGAGATCCGAAAGCTTGTGAATAATAAAGCAGTTGGACCGAAGTCCCCCTTGTTGTCGTCATTCTACACGGTTCAACCCCGGCTTCCATCTTCTTGTCAATATGGCGGCTACTTTGAATAGTATGTATCGTCTCGACTGACCAGCTGGACGGCTGCCGATGGAAAGCTCGGAAAAACCCGATGTTGTGATACAAACAAATGAGTGCAGGTTCCAAACTGAATCAAAATCTTAATTCTGGCATATCTGACGCATGTCATTCTATTTGGCCGATAACTCCGATAACGCGGTTTCCAGAGTTGCATCCTTGAGCAAGATGCTTAACTCGCATTGTTTCTCCCCACCCAGGAGTAAAACCGGGTACCTGTGAGGGCAATATTGGCAAAAACGTTGTGCGATTAACCCTTGTATGCGGCCAAGCGCCAGCATCGGGTTGGAATACTCCCCAGGGAGCGGAGTTGGTGCTGGTACCTGACTGTGTGTGTCTTAAATGTCTGTCACTATGTTTGTTGTGAGGTACCAGTGAGGATTGATGAAGATGCCCAGTGATCAGGGGGTAAAGTGTAAGCGGTTTGAGACCCTGACAAAGGGTGTAAGTCGCTATAAAAAAACCACACCTTTACCTT